>JAOXJP010031921.1:0-16787 GCA_025762735.1 Platanus orientalis | reverse complement strand
GAATTCATGTGTTCACTTTATATGTTTTTATGCTTTTAAAATCATGATAAATCATTGTTTTAATTCGGGTTACACAGTAAAGACTCAATAGCATCTACTTGTTCTTATTTTTGAACATGCTTTAGTGTAGACTTTTTTGTGAATTTTCTACACACATGTTTGAGTTCAATTCTAGTATGTCACAATAGACATATATAATAGCTATTGGATTTGATTTCATGATTTTAGGAGCTGTGAAAGGCCTCGAGATGGCCCTCCAAATAGACCCTAAAATATGGGTCTTTTAAGACTTAATTCAGCTAAATTATTGTTGATTTTTCTGTAAAATTTTGTAGATATGATCTTTAGCTAATTTTTGGATATGTTATTCCCCTGATATATGTCTGCATGTGGTATAAATTTTAGAATTTTTCAATGCCCCTAAGGGGTCCAAATGGCCGAAACAAGGTCGCTAGATTTTGGGTCCAAGCCTAATGCCTGAATTTTAAGAGAATTAAAATTCAAGTGATGGAAAAATAGGTGTTGAACAATCAGGTGTTAGAGAAAATATAGGCTTATCATATATGGTTGTAAAGATCTCTCTTAGCTTTCCAAATTAATTAACCACGCTCAATTTGAAATTTTATGAAGAGAGATATGCCTTTCGGAGTATAGACTGTCTAAACCCAATGCCTGAATTTTAATCTGTTAAAATTCAAGTGTTGATAGAAAATATAGGCGTTAGTTTCATAATTAGACATTAGACAAACATAGGCTTATCATATATGTTAGGAAATATCTCTCTCAGCTTTCTAAATTGACTGACCACGTTCAATTTGGAATTTTGTGGAGAGAGATATGCCCTCTAGAGTACAAACTGTCTAAGCCTAATGCCTGAATTTTAATCTGTTAAAATTCAGGCATTGGAAGTAAATATAAATATTAGAGAAATTTAGGCGTTGGGATTTAGGACCCACCCCAGTGAACCCTGACCTTCTCTAAAGTCTATACATAAGCAAATAACAACTTGAAATCCATCCATGTGCTTAGGCACCTCTGTGGGCCTTGTGTACATTTCAACACCTGAATTTTTATTTAGGCATTGAGAGGAATTTCAGGCGTTAAGCCTGTGAAAAATAAATGAAACCCATCTTTATTCTCTGTTTAATTTCATCTTCAAACCATTTCATTCCATAGACATAATCTAGGAATCCTTTTATTGCAAATACCTCTTTTAGCTTCCCAATAATTATAGTAAGGTTGATTATACGCTTGTGATTTTCAAGTGTATCTGATACTCGGACTTTACCTAAGAGAAAACTCTTGGATCGTGGCTACTACGTTAGTGCGATTAGGTCGAGTCAACCTACCCAATCACTACCTTTTAACCTATCCCGACCTCTTATAGTCTTCACCTTATCTTAGAGTCATGTCGTAATGGTTCATGACCCAAAGATCCTAAGACTTGGCTATAGCCCAATTAGGTTCTTAAAACCATGCACATTGGTACAACATAGTACCGACCCCTATTTCGCTAACTTGTTTACATTTTGCAACAATGCAGAGTGCTTTGTAAGTATGCAAACAATCTAAAATGAATCTACCCTGAATCATTCTCATAGTAAGACGTACTTGACTACCAAGATTGGCACACACAACAAACCCCTAGAACTACAAGCAGTTTGATCCTGACAAAACCTTAGGAATACACTGAACCACATAAGATCAGGTCTGTAGGTAGCTTGAGACTATGTCTCAGGTGCAACTACAATGATCACACCACAGGGGTGGTCTAGACTAATAACTTTACATTTAACAAAGCATAGACTTTAGCATAATTCAAAACATGTATGAATGAGAGAAGACACCTTAAAAAGGTGGGTATTTGGGGTGCCTAACAGCTTCTCCAAATGCAACTAAACAACTTACCCTTTATCTTAGGAAAATAGACCAGTATTAGGAGTTAAACCCCTAAACCTTTGGGTCTAGACTTTTTCTCTTCCCATGAAGAGAAGAACCGATGTCCAATTCTATTGGTTAACCCCGAGTTGGTGGCGACTCCTAGAAAAGCTTAACCCTCCTATAAAAGGGTTAGCAACCTCTTATACACCGACATCATGTGTCGAAGAGTGGGCTTGGAAACCACGGGTGGGAGGGAGAATCCAAACCTCTCCCGAATGCCGATGTCCACAGAATGGCAATTTCGTTGGGGAGTGTTTGATCTCTACATGTACATGTGTTAAATTATGTTAAATATATGCTTTCCATTGTTTACATATATGCTTACATGCCTACCTTGCTCAAATGCCTATATTTATCACATGAATATATGCTTTGGATTAGACTTAGGTCACTCCATTAGTTAGTTAGGATAACATTCCATCTTTAACACTTATTTAAAATTGCCATGCTTAGGTTAGAAAACATGCTTATTTTAGTTTTATGACAACTTGAATTAGTTAGTAGGACTAAACTCACATTTGAACAACTTGCATGAATACATCTTTGTTATTTTCTATTTTGCACAAAATGAGTTTGAGGACACGACATTGCACCAATGCTTCACTTTCATTTTACCCTATCTAGGTCCTACCTACCAATGGACGGACATTGGATCACCATATAGGATGGGAACAACATTTGAGTAGTTGCTGCTATGTCAGTGATGCCATTCCGAGTTACCCAAGCTAGTTACCACTCTATGATCTGATCTGTTTCGGGAAGGTGTTTCGATTGGTACACTTATCTTTTAGAATCCCAAAGAAGAATGCATATTTGTCATTTTTAGGTTAGAGTTATTTAGGCTACACTTAATTGCTAAGAGGTCTAGCTTTAGGATTTGTTTGTCCAATTTTGAATGTTTGTTTACATGATTGATTAAAAGAACCAAGAATTCATGTCCAATTTTGAAAAGTTAGTCCAAATTATTTTCTTAGATAATTAAGACTGGATTTTATCTTCTTATCTAAATTTGGATATTTCTCACCCCTTTTGTCTAATATACACAATGCGAAGGCATAGATTGTGTAAACATCCCACGAATGAAACAAAATGCAAACCATAAAATAAAACATGCACACCCAAACATCCAAAGTAAAAATAATAAAAGTATGTAATGTCTAAAATTTGTTCCTCTCATGAAACATGGTCTTCGGACAAAGTTGTTTTTAAAACAAAAAAATACATCAACTCCTCTCTAATCCTCCTCCTCCTCATCCTTTACAAGAGGATTGGCTTCCAAGTCAGCCCTCCTCTCCCTAAATGTCCCTCTCCTCGCCCCTTGCTTCTTCCGAGAGCATGAGTGGCCTGCCCCAGAGCGAACAACATCTCCTAAGGGTGCAGCTATAGCCAATCCTTGCGTAACAGGATCCATCTCCTTTGCCGCCTGTGGAGGAGGTGTAATCAGTTTCATCATGTCCTAAGCTCGTGGGCCCACCATCAACCTTGGCAAAGGGCATCTCAGCATCTCTCTCACCACCAAATCCTCCCCCAAGAGCAGGGATCTGTCTTAGCAACTGTAAGATAAAATAAAACAACATCAAAATCATTAAAGAGAATTTTGTTAAAAAGAAATAAAAGAAATAAAAAAAGATATGGTTTTCTATCTTGATACCTCCTCAACCTCTTCCTTTTGCCCTTCTTTTAGGGCCAAGACCTTTGTCAAATGGGCTCAATGCTTTTGCCCCACCAAGACAAATCACCTTGCTAACTTGTGGATGGCATTCGAGTACACCTCCCTCGAAACCTGAAATAAGTACACAACTCTATCAAACATCTTAAAATTCATAATTTTTAAAAGAAACATCATTAAACTAAACTAAGTCATACCTGGGTTACAATCTCTAAAGGTACCCACCCCTCAGGAAGTTCAGCATCAGGTAAAGGCTCCTCACTAACTCCACCCTTGAGGTCGGTCACCATCACCACCTCGGGTATCACTCCTACCAGATTAGGCTTTACTACATGAACCTTTCTCTTCCTTCCTCTTCTAGCAGAAAACGCAGGTTCGCCTGCTAGTTGGGCCTTGGCTGCTTGATAAAGTTAAACAAGTTAAACCATCATCAAATGTTTTAAACAAAATGAATGAAATATAAGAAAAAGCTTTGCAAAACAAATAAAATAAACTCACTTGGTGTTCGATGGGGCTGTCTAAAGGCCCACAAGATTGAGTGGCCCACCACTCACTGTAATCTCTATCCCAATCTAAGAAGACTGAGGCATTAATGCTTATCTCTCCTCTGCCGGCCACACCCTCAATATCAATGACTCGAGGGGGCGGATGTGGGACCACAAAATCCTCCACACCTATCCCAACCTGACACTAACACCTTTCCCTGAGGTACAAGATAATCTTGTCAATAGCTATCAATACGATCCTCTGACGAGACCAAGTCCAAGCCAAGGTCTGGGTAAGAGCAGCGTCCCTCTTCAAGACCCTGGTCCAGGGATTCCATTTAATATGCATAAAGCACAATAAGAGTTTGAACATGATTTCAAACATAAATAAATATTTAAATAAAGCAAAAAGTGATTGTGTGCTTACTTGAGCAGCCATCAGGAAATCTAGGTTTGTTGGAAGATGGAGATGGACTTGTGGACCTTGTGGTGAGTGTTCAAAACCTTCCACCTTACCACGCAAGGGAAGGGGAACATCTCCTTGTTCTTCCATGCAAGGGCCAAGGGTGGAAAGTGCTTGTAACACCACACCTATGAAAAGGTTGAATGTCAAATCAATGTAAAATAAATAAACATGAAGGAAATAAAATAAAGTAAAATAAACTTAAAAGAAGCATACCTCTCAAAGAAAGCACAATCCTAAGAAAATGGGAGAACCCTACTAGGTTGAGACCTTGCTCATGTTAGAGTATATCCACCCAAGGGCGGATCTACCCCAACTGTAGGACCCTACTTTATCCAGGTCCTTGAGCGTTGGTAATAGCCAAAAGTATACCTGATCACTCTTCACGCAAAAGTCTGATCGGGTCAGCATGTAAAGTAGGAAGGTCTGGGTGGAGTAATCCATCTCTTCGTCCGAACTCTCGTTTGTGGTCCAGACATACTTTGTCTTGAACCAGGAGGCTAGGACACCTTTGGTGCCCTTGTAATACTCTATGGGCTGAGGCTCGATGCATCTCCTCACCATCTCCAAATCAAGCTCATCATTAGGAAGCCTTGCTATCATGTAGATATCAATGGGAAGCATCTCACTCTCCCCTATGGGCAAATGAAAAGTATAGGTCACTGGTGACCGCCTCTGCGCCAATGCCATCATAAGTGTCCGGTCTGCCTTCAGCACGAGCAGGGTAACGAATGGCCCAAAACCCATCCTAATCACCTGTGCCTAGACCTTGGAACACATGCACTCCCACAAGGCCTTAACCTTGGACCAGGATCCATGCCTCTCAACTTTGTCCTTAACCTGCATACAAAAACACACAAAAAATGTTAAATAATGCTTAAATAAAAGGAAATAACAAAAGGAAAAAAATGCAATTTTGGGTCTTACGCTTAATGCTGGAATTTTTCCCAACGCCTATTTTTAATTGGTTGAAAATTTAGGCATTACCCCTATAATTTAGGGCCATGAGCTTCAGGCATCAAGGTATTTCAAAATCATTTTTAAACTGCCTAATAACTTCTTTAAACTACTTAAACAAGTTCTAAACACAAAATGAACAAAAGATAATTCAATTATATCATTTAAACATTGAGGTTTTTGCAAATCCAAAAAAGCTTCTAAAACAAATGCAAAGTTTTGAAGAATTCATGAAATTTCAAATAAAGAAATCAAAAAGGTGGAAAAGCTTGTTACAATTGAAAGAGTGAGGAAGATCTTACCCCTTTTGCCACCGAATTCCTCCATAGCATGGTCTCTTGTGTCAAGAAAAAGGGGAAATGTAGTGATGATCCCCCTTGGGCCGTTGTCAAGTTTAAGATTCGAATGTTTTGAGTTTGAAAATTTAAGGGAAATCTCTTGGAAAACTTTTTGTCTATAACTGTCCAAATAAAAAAAAAAACAAAGAAATAAAAAAGACAGTCTCATAGGCCTTCTAAATCTTGCAAAACACTCCCAATGCCTAAATGTGCTCTCAACGCCTGAATTTAATTGAATTAAATTCATGCGTATAAATGAAATTCAAACGTTAGGTTTATTTTTGCAAAACTTTGCCTTTGGCCGTGAAATCATATTTTGGACCTTTTTTTTCATGTTTGGTGTCAAGACATGGATCTGAGACTTATATCTTTGGAGTCCTACCCCTTGGCTTCCATAAATTTGTAAATGCCCTAATTACCCTTTTCCCCGAAGAGCAAGAAAGTTGGGTAGACTAAAGCTAACTCAGAGCCACTTGACATTGGTATACACCAATTTGGATTGGTCTCTTCTAGAAGCAACCATCTCATTTTGGGACCTTTCATATATGGTTTTCCGCTTCGGAGAACAAGAGCTCACACCTATTATCGAAGATATTGAATCTTTCTTGGATAGGGAACATTGCCTCGGCATCGACACTATGATCCCAACCCATAAGCCTAGCCACTTCAAAGACTTCCATGCATTAGGCATCTCCAAGTCTTCCATGCCCAAAGAAGCTTTAGTGGAACACATACATTGTCCTTTCAACCTCTTATTGGAAAGAAGTTGGAAGAGGTTTGGTGATTTCTTGAACCCGATCAAGTATAGAAGGTTCACCTAGTCATCTTATAACAACTCTTGATTCATATAAGTTGTCATCATGTTAATAGCGTCATCTTTAACATATTGGGGACAACACTTGTAGAAGAAGACGTTAGCTCCCATGATCACATCTGAGACTATTGCTAATCTCTCATAATGCACTTAACATCAATGAGCTTAGTTATATAGTTGCCTGGCTTTCTTACAAGCTTGGCTGTGTGAACATGTGATCGTTTCATCATCCCCCACTCACATATCAGGTAATTTGATTCCCGCATAGGCACATGTTAACACTCGACCTCTTCTAGTTAAGGCTACGACATCTGACTATCAGAGTCTATTTTCTAGTGTGCTTCCTGAACATATCACTTGGTGAGGCAAGAGGCACAAAACACACTATCCACACTTGTTCTCCAAGGGTTGCCCTTATGTGACTATCACAAGGATATTCCAAAGCACCCCTTATATACCTGTGCACGTCCTTTAATAGTTTGCTCTCAAGAAAGATCTCTTTGACTTCCCTATAGTCTTTGAAGATGTATATTAGCTAAATCACATGATACCTTTATTCGGTCTCGCTTGACCGCCCTATGGGATGACTCACCTATACAGAATACTTGGCACTAGGCCCTTGTATCTGCAAAAGTACAGGCTATATCACCCGCTTATAAGCAGTGGCTTTGCCGAGAGCTTCCTACATAACCCGACACCTGTTGTATCTACCTCTTCGAACAAGAGGCCTTGCATTAAGTCACCACCCACATTATTTCCAAAGCATGATTATATCTTGCTAAAATACAATAAAGCTTCCCATGATGACTTAGGAATTAAGATATGATATGGCAATAGCATAGCTTTCATACAAGATTAGTGGATGTAGTCTTGGGTTCACATGCTGAGAAGATAACTCTTCTTCTTAGGCTATGGACCAATGCCACCTCCACCTCCGCTAACTGTGCACCTAATCTCTAGATTGCTTACTCTACATTCTCATTTCCAATGTAATGGGTCAAGTACCCCCTCTTTTTTGTAACTGTTTTCGATATATATATGTACAAAGTTTTATTTCCAAAATGATATTGTTAGTAAATGGACATGAATTCTGACAATAATTATAAAATTATAGGGGCAAAACCCCTTTGTTTGCTTTATGTTTTTTGATGAATGTTCTTTGATTTTCAAATAATTAAAAATCATTTTAACAATTCCTCAATTTCGGGGTAGCTAGTAGAATCAAACAAACAAGACATTCTAGAATAAAGATCTCATATTCAAGCAACTACGACAATCAAACCTTTAACCAAAACTTCTTCAAATACCTTCAACATGGAAACCTTAGAATCATCTATGCACCTAGCTCAGACAAATCAATAGATTGATCAGCTCAGGGGCAAAATAGAAAATTTGAAAGCAGCTCGATACCCCAAGATAAGCTTCGAAGATTTATGCTTATATCCTAGGTGGCACCTTCCGATTAGTCTTAAGGTTCCAAAATTCATAAAGTATGATGGACAAGGATGCCCTCACATGCACTTATAGTTGTATTGCCATAATATGACTTAACTAGGTAAAGACGAGAGACTCCTCATCCATCTATTTGCGTCAAGCCTAGAGGGCCAAGCCCTCAGGTGGTTTTGGAACCTAAATAAGGACAAACTCCAAACCTGGATCAACTTATCACAAGTTTTTCTTGAAAATTTCAAGTTCAACTTGGACTTCTTGCCCCTTTGGTCAGAATTGGAAAGAATGAGACCTAGGCCACATGAAAATATTAAGAAATATGCCTTCCGTTGGAGACTTACAACCTTTTCACTAGAAGATCCTTTAGAGGAAGTAGATATGGTGTCAACCTTCCTGAAATCCCTAAGTCCTACATACTAGGCGATGTTAGTGACTGAATCATGCAATGGTTTTTCATCTATGATAAAAGCCACATCAAGGATAGAACATGCTATATAAGATAGACTAGTCCAGGAGAACGACCAACCTCTTAAGACTGCATAAAAGGAGCTAGAGCTTTTTCCAATTGCATTTATTTTGCCCATGAATTTGACATCTCAAGTCTATCACTCTGCTTAGGCCGGTCATACTCCAGTAGCACAAGTCTAACCCCCATCACTCAAAAAAAAAAAAATATTGGACTCCATCATTCTTCTTCCAAAAGAACCAAGAGGGAGTTCACTCCTTTGCATTATCCCATCAATCATATACTAACTAATCTGGTCAACAAGGGGCATCTCCAACTACTTCGTCTAAGACAGTGCCCCAATCCTCTCCCAAAGACATATGATGTGAAGAAATGTTGCACCTACCATTAAGGTTTCAGACATTCCACTAACAATTGTTTCCAGCTAAAGCATGTCATTCAAAACCTCATTGATCAAAGGACCATCGACATTAGTGAGATAGAACAATCTTGAAGACTTTGTAAACTTGTCTTTCCTTTTGTCTTTTGCAAACAATGTACAAATCAAACTACGAACTAGCTTGATCCTGACTTCTATGTCAGTTGCGTAGGCAACTTGTGAGTTATCCTTCATAATCCATGTGTAACCCATTGTATATCAATAAAATATTTTCCCAAGACATTATTCTCTACATTTATCCTATCAGATTCATCATTCACACAAGGCCAAGCCCCGAATTGCTGAAGTTATATGAGGAAGAGATCATGATTACAGATGTAAGTTTTTGCAAAGATCCTACTTGAAATGCTGCCTCAAAATAAAATAATATCAACTTAATCAATAACTCAACATATTTTAAGCATGCATCATGTTTGAAAAGGCAGACCTTTATCAAATCTCATCTTTCAAAATTATTTTGCAACTTTGTAAAACTTCATGTTTTTAAACTATACAATTTTCTAAAATTCATGCATGACTTCTTGCACCCTGTATTTCTTTAATTTTCGGATTCCCTCTAGATGAACGGATTTCAAAAATTTTAACTCATAATTTACTTGCAATGTATGCCATGCTTTTGCCTCTAGGGGCACTGATTTTACAAAATGGGATGCTACACAGAGTTCCCTTCTTCAAACTTTTTTATCACTTCGTGTGCATGATTTGCATATTGCATGTACATATTTTCAAAATGTTTCCCAAACCCAGAGGGATCCTTACTAACTACTAACAAATGGCTAAACGTCCAAAAAGCCTCCAAAAAATAGGGGTCCATTTAAATAAAACAATTCAACCTAAAAATTAGGTATTTTATTTCTTAAGAGTCATGGGCGTGTTGATGCCAGTCCCTGAGTGGATTCTGGTCAAGCAAGAAGCCCAATCACCTGTCAAAGTCTAAGAAGCAAGCTTGCGTATGTATAATGTCATCAACCTTTTTTTTCCTTGAAGATTCAGTAATTCAATAATAAAGCATGAAATTGAACATCATCAAGACAGGCGTCATTTTGAAAACCTGGTTGCATCCAACAAGCAACATCAATTAGCAGCATTAGCCACATATTGCAGAACCTTTCATGAAGACACATCCAAGATGTCTTGACTAACAATCATAGTGCAAAAATTATGTGAAACCCAATTTTAGTGAAAACCTGTAAAGACGCCAAGAGCAAAAAAAGGGGGGCAAAAAAAATAAAATGAGAAATCCCAGTCTTTGCAAAAAAAAACAAAAAAAACCTATAAAGGCGCTAAGGGAAAAAAAGGGACAGAGATAAAAGAAATCTTAGTCTCAAGAAAAACCCGAGAAGGCCTTAGGGACAAAAAAGGGAAAAAGAAAGGAAAATTGTATAGTCAAGCATCTTCTCTTCATGAAAAATTGTAGCAACCAACAATGAGTCATCAATACTCTATTGTAGTAGCCAATGATGTATGTCTACTCCGACAGTCAACAATGTGGAAGAAACTCCACTCCAGCAGCCAACAACGCGCTTAATGATCTACTTCTATAATCGACAACATGTTCTAAATGCTCCTAGAAAGGATAGGAGGCCATCTTTGGTCAACCAGTTTTCCAAAAGGACCCACATACAATTTTTCACTAGTCAAACACTTTGGACCAAATACAGAGTCTTTTCTTTCTAAACACAATATTCTCTATGTATTAAACCCATGTTAAGTATAATCTCAATTGTTCATTGAAATGAAAAAATGCCATTTTGGCAGATTAGAATTCTTGAAATGACCCATTTAAAGCTTATCACTAGTCAACCATTGTGAGCCAAAGGCTTCTTTTTCTGAACCACAACTTTCTTGATTGTTCAACAACCCTTAACAAATATCGACTCATTTCCATAGCAGCTTGCTATAACATCAATTGCTACAACCTTAGCTGTACAACCTCAAATTTATCAGAATGATAGACTCACTCCATTTTCCAACCCATCTCATGTACAATTTGAAAGGTACTCACATGTACAAATCAACATATTCAAATGTTCATCACTATCAATTTATTCTTGCAGAATAGACCAATTTTCATAAAAATCTTTCATCAAGTCTCTCCTATTGTGGTAGTCACCATCAAGGGAAACCTCTTCACAAAAAGAGAGAAACAGAAAAGAAAAATAGAAAACAAAACAAAACAAAAGAAAAAAAAAAGCAAAAGAAAGAAAGAGAAGAATTTTTCCACCCAACCACTTCATTGCTAAAGCTACCTTGCAATATTGAACCTTCAAACTCAAAAGATGAAAGACATTCACCAATGAACTACACTTGACTTGATCCCTACACTGGGCTACGTAGGCAACTTGAATATGGTTCAGTCACATTCTACAAGTATTCACACATTTTGTAAGTCTTTGCAAACTTGAACATGCACCTTATCTCTCATGCCTTTCAAATTGCTCACATCCATAGATAGTCAAGACACATCTTATGATGTTGAACAATCATAAACTTGATAAAGATGTTACAATTTTGAGCATGTTATACAACTTCATTGGTATCCATGTCCTAAGCCACACTTCATCCCACATTCAAGACTTCTCTTCATCATTAAACATTTGAGATTAAGCTTGATAATTAATAATTATTTTGGGCTTTTTACCCCTTTCATTCAAACCCATAACCAAAGCCACATTTCAGCCCATAAATGAAGTCCTTGATCTTGGAGCAAACAGGGGCATAATAATCGGCAATAGAAGTTCAAATGCATAGCTAATGATCATCAGCATTGCCAGTTCAGACATTCATGCCATTTACAGAAGAACTAGGTCCAATGGGCTACCACAAATGCCAACTTGATAGATAATTTCATGTGCATAGCTTTAAAATCTCATGCTCAACCAATAAATCTGAAAACTCATTGCGACGTGTCATGTGACATCTTACTTGGGCAAGATATGCCGATGTAGACTTCATGAGGTAATAGGGATCCCAATTAGGAGATGAATCATCTTCCATCAACCTTCTCTACCATAAATATAGCATAAACATGACTTTTTTTATTTCAATACAGAGATGAAGCATCTTTCACCACCTAAAAATGACTTTGCCGTTAGGCCCCAATTAGAGATGGTGAGTCATCTCCCAACAAAGCCATTCACGACAAAACCAATCAGAGATGATGTACCACATCCCAGTAAATAAAAAGCAAAAGATATTTGGTCCTAGAACCCTTAAGCAATGGATTTGGGTGGAGGTCCTCAAGAAAGGAATTGGGCCTCGTCCCCTCAATAAAGGAATTTGGGCCAATGGCCCCTCAGCAAAGGAATTTGGGCTACGACCCCTAAGCAATGAAAGTTAGGCCTCGGCCCCCAAGCAAGGAATTTGGGCCACGACCCCTCAATAAGGAATTTGGGCCTTGGCCCCTAGGGAAGAAATTTGGGCCATGGCCCAAAGCAAAAGAAATTGGGACTCATCCCCTCGGCAATAGAATTGGGCCTCGTCCCCTCAGCAATGAATTAGGCCTGTCTCTTATACCAAAGAATGTGGGCCACGGTCCCTCAACAAGGAATTTGGGTCTCGTCCCCCAAGGAAGGAATTTAGGTCATGGCCCCAAGCAAAAGAACTTGGGCGTCGTCCCCTCAGCAAAAGAAATTAGGCCTCGTCCCCTCAACAAAAGAATTGGGCCTCGTCCCCTCAGCAATGAATTGGGCCTCGTCCCCTTAGCAATGAATTGGGTTTAACAATGAATTTGTGCCTCGTCCCCTCAACAATGAATTTGTGCCTCATCCCCAACATGAACCAATAAGAACAAAGCAATTGAAGTCATGAACCTATTGAAGTCTCTCTACAACTTTCATCCAAGATGATACATCATCTCCTTGTAAGTTCGGTCATCTCTTAGCAACTTTCATCCAAGATGATACATCATCTCCCTATAAGGTCAGTCATCTCTTAGCAACTTTCATCAAAGATGATATGTCATCTCTCTATAAGTTCAGTCATCTCTCTGCAACTTTTATCTAAGATGATACGTCATCTCCCTATAAGTTTAAGTTCAAATGCAATTCTTCTCTGGCTAATTTATCCTAGAGACCTCCAGCTAATTTATCCTAGGGGCACAACAATTCTTTCTCTGGCTAATTTATCCTTGAGACCTCCAACTAATCTATCCTAAGGGCACAACAATTCCTTCTTTGACTAATTTATCCTAGAGACTTTTAGTTAATTTATCTTGGGAGCACAATAATTCCTTCTCTGGCTAATTTATCGCAGAGACCTTTAATTAATTTACCCTAGGGGTATAACAATCCCATCTTTAGTTAATTTATCCCAAAGATCTCTGGTTAATTTATCCCATAAACCTTCAAGTTCAAATTCAATTGTAGCTCTTGCTAATTCATCTCTTACATTCAATCGTCATCTTACAAGCACATATTAGACTCGGAAGAGGGTCATTAAATAAATCTTCTACTTTAGGAAAGGTCGTCAAGTCATTTCTCTCGGCTCAATCACGGGTTGTGAACTGTTGGACTCAGAAGAGGGTCATTAAATAAATCTTCCACCTTAGAGAAGGTCATCAAATTGTTTCTCTTGGATCAATCACGAGTCATGAATTGTTGGACCCGGAAGAGGGTCATTAAATAAATCTGCTGCCTTAAAGAAGGTCGTTAATCCATATCCTTTCGGCTCAACCATGAGTCGTGAATTGTTTAATCGGGAAGAGGGTCATCAAATAAACTTCTTGGCTTTGAAAAAGTCGTCACACAATCTTCCAACAATCTTAGCAAATCAATTGACTCTAGCAAAAGGATTAAGCATTTTGACTCAGAAGAAGTCACCATGTAAGCTTCTAATCACGAATAAGATTTCCACTTGAAACAGTAAAGCACAGCCAAATGTAAGCTCAGTAAAAGGGAGCTAAGTGACATTTAGCCAATAATTAACTTCACTAACAATGACTCATTTTCATCCATCATCTTCTGTACAAGTTATTTGCATTCATAACATGATAATCAACTTCAAATTGAACATAAGACATATTCAACAATTGCCAAAGCAACTAAATGTCTGACAATTTTTATACGTGTCTATTCTACTAACTTTGTCTAATTCTTAAGCTTTAGATTGTTTGCATGATTTACAGCTTTTGCATGATCGGTTTTCTGCAATGTTTTCAAGCAGTTATGCCCTATGTTGATGACTTATATGTCTCCTGATGCAGTGCATATGCTAACAGTAACACTTGAGGAGTTAGAGAAAGTACTAATTGCTTGCATATAATTCATGGATAACCCATCCTTTCCAAAATAAGAGAGTTTCTCTTTCGGTTGACACCCAATTTTTGAACTTGGGTAATCTTGAAGGCATTTATAAAACACTGAAAGAGTCCACTCTCAATTTGAGAAGGCATTTCAAAAAACAAACATTTTTTAAAACCATGATCTCCCAAGTCAGGGACAAACCTTAGCCCATCATATTTGCTTAACTAAAACTATTATATATTACAAAAAAAAAATCATCCATAAATAGCCCATCTTTTCAAAATGGGATCCCATCTCTATTGGTTGATACTCATTTTAAAACATGATACCTCCAAATTCATTTGCAAACACCAAAAGAGTTGACTCTCAGTTCAACAAGGCATTTTAAAAAGAAAATATTTTCCAAAACCTTGACCCACAAGTCAAGGACAAGTTTCAACCCACATTTATTTTTCATAGCCAAAACTATTCTGCTTTTTCGAAACAACCCACCCAATATCCATGAGTTACATGCAAGGAAAAAGTATTGTCTCACCTAAGTCAAAATAAGGGCACTTCGTCCTTTGCTATGTATGGCACAGCCACACATACCAAAGGGGGGGCATCTATCAACACCCAAATTTTGACTCGGGTCATGTGATAGCACAAAGATAGCATAACAGCATCTAGGCATTAAGACTTTAAGCACCCTTGGATTAGGAAGAGAAAACCTGGACTTTAGGAGGTTAGGCATCCCTAAAGAAGTCTTTCAAGATACTCCAGTCATAATTGAATCAGTCAAAGCACCTTATTACAGATCAAAAAACACCATTTCAGGACAAACCCTAATTTCACTCAAAAGCACCAATGAGACTTTGAGGGTCCACATTTTATATCCCATCATCAGTAAGTTTTCCACCTCCTATAAGTTTTTCTCCTGTAAAGCATCATAGTTAGAAAAATTACTATTTTGCCCTTCTACCTTCAAAGGCCCAATACTCACTATCTGTCATCCAGATCACTGAATCTCTTGACCTACAGAAGCCTTCTTGTCATGAAGCATCATAGGCAAAGAATTCATATTTTCACCTTTTTTGACTCATGGGTAAAAAATTACCATTTTACCGTTTCTACTCAAAGAATGACCCCTAGAGCCTCTCCTGTGGTCCAAATGGTGTAATTTCAGAACCTATGCACCCCTAAGTCTCTCTTCTTCAAAGGACCCACCACAAGTCAGACATTGTTCAAGAATGGTAACAACCAATCTCTCAATCTGTGATAACCCTGACCAAGAAATGACCTTTGCAAAAATCCCTAAAGATTCATCCGATCTCCGAATCTAGAAAAGTCAGTGGCCATACTTCGGCCTCGGCCCTAACTTTAAATCTTTAGGTCTGTGAAAAGAGTTTCAAAGTCTCAAACCTCTGTAGAATCTCAAATCTTCCCCGAAAGGTCAAAAAGCTATTTTTTAACTTTTTATTTTTTTTGAGCCAAAATACTCACTAAGCCTCAAAAGCAAGATCAGTCGATGTCCATTTCTTCATAATCGTGAGGCCTTTGAAAAGCTATATAAGGAGCTAGGACTTTCACAAAATATATCTGCTAAGATTCCCTTAAATACTCCAAAAAGCATGAAAAATCAGGTGCTCGAATGACTCCCGGGAGTGCACCTGAAATCAGAAATTCAGATAGTCAATGGCCACACCATAATAAATTCAGAGCTGTGAAACTATCAAATTCATGCTAAGTTACAGAAAATCCATGACCCAAGTAGTCATTTATGTCCAAGCTCAAAAAAAGAACATTTCGTCTATATTTGGCACTCGGAATGCCCTTAAAAGTTCTCCCATACTCGGAATGCAGCAAAGTCAGAGCCATTTTCTCAGTCTCACCCTTATCTTTGATAAAGCATTTCACTAATCTTGGGTTCAAGGAATGTCTAGATATTAAATTTCATTCAGCTTCAGGCAGCTACGGAAACCTGATTCGTTCAAGCCACTTTGCTTCGAAAAGCTCCTAGTGATTGCCCGAGAATCCAATAGCCAATCTATCAATTTTTGTGGCTTTAAGACTCCTCAAAATTTAAATCCCCCAAATATGGCCCAAGGCTGCATTTTACAGAAGAATTAGTAATATCTCCTGTACAATTTTGTCAAACTATTTGAAAAATGGTTTTTGACTTAATTTCCTGTTCGGGTACCATAATCTAGCGTAATCAGAAGATGTGAATCACCTAGACCTGGGAGCATCTATCCTTGGGCCACCCTTGGATCAATTTAACCATCTTGCCCTTTTAATCTACATCGAAAAGCTTTTTTCAGCTAAAAAACCCTGATTTGACCCCTTACCCTTTTCGTAATTTGGTTCTAACTGTACCAGCGCAACCGGGTCATCTAAAATTGACACTGACTATGCCGACTTACAAGCTCGGGAGCTCACATAGAGTGATGACAGCGATAAGGTTTGGAAAATCAGAAATCAGGATATTATTCAAGGATTAGCTAAAGTGAGATATTTTGCATTTAATGCATTCTCATCTTTAGC
>JAOXJP010031910.1:0-16788 GCA_025762735.1 Platanus orientalis | reverse complement strand
ATATGTGAGTACCCTTGTAATAATAATGGGTCTGACAAAATATCATGCTTGATTGGAATCAGTTGCCCCCCTTGAATGTGTGAGTACCCCATGATTGGAATCATTTGGTCCCCTTCAATGTCTGAATACCCCATGATTGGAATAAGTTTTCCCTCCCCCACCTCACCATGAAATGAGTTCACATCATTTTTAACCTGACTGAACTGGTACCATTCCACTCTTTGCTCAAACTGTGACACAATGTCAGACAAATGGTGCATTAGTAAAAGGTGAAAATTAATGAACAAAAACTAAATAAAATAAAATAAAGGGAACAAATTTTTGGTCCAAGATAGTGTCCAGGGTGTCAAGTGACTTCATTTGGAATAAAATGGATGGAAATTTAAAATTTCATCTAACCATTGCCCATTTGATTCTATGTAAAATCACCGGGTGTATTGGACTCCAAATCCTGGACAAAACATCTATTTTAGTTAATAAATACACATGTATATTTACTATAACCCCCTACTTTCACCCATGTGTATTGGCTGAGAGTGGATTGTCTCTGCTCCCCTTATCTCATGCTCCTCTCTGCTCCATGTTAGGGGGTGGGCACATCAACACCGACAAGTGAAATGCACCCCCTCCCCAAAAAAAAGTGAAAATCACTTGTCGGCGCTGATGTGCCTGCCCCCTAACATGGGGCAAAGAGGAGCGTTAGATAAGAGGAGTGGATACAATCCACTCTTGTATAGGCTCAAACACCCTTTGTCATACCACATGTCACACATTGATTGCTAATGGAATGGTACATGTTCATTGATACGGGAGATAATTTAAAATCCCAGAGATTCTGGCTTGGATTTTATTCGTGGACCCGTAACCTCCACCGAGGGTCAAACAGTGGAAACATTAGCGTTAAAAGTGATTTTCACTTTTTGAGACCAAATGTAAATCACTTCTGATGTAGCCACCCCTTGACATTGGTGTTTTTATGCCAAGCGTATAAAAAGCCCTGCCGAAACCCTTGTCCTAGGATCAGATTAAGCGTGCCTCTTAATGGGTGCCAACAGTGTGTCCGTGACTAGCAAGTGATACATCCATCATGTTGAAAAAGTGATTTACACTATTCACTTTTTTGATGTAACATGTCACCCTCCGATTGTGGACACACCATTGGCATCCATTAAGGGGATGCACATAATCCTTTGGCTTGCCCCCTTGACTCCAACCGTAGTGTAAAAATCCGCTCCAACCTCGGTATAGATATTCACGTCGCAGAGAATATCATCCCATGGGGGATGCAGACACAGTAAGGGTGATACGACCCCGCAGGGGATATGGTTCCGGGTAATCAACTTGTCTATACCTCTGGAGCGCCCGTATTACGCTTCTTTTTGTTGTCATATTAATGAAGGTGAGCATGTCCACGTCGCGAAGGGCAGAGCATTGATTACTGAACAAGCAGTAAAGATTCGACGTTGGAACCCGGCCCCAGCTAGAGAAATCAGAAAGCGACACAAGAGATGTCACTTTTCTCTCTCCATCTCTCTTTTATGTACGTATCTCGGGGCTTATCTTGTCAATACATCCTCGTGGAATAATAATAATAAGGCAGATGAGGTACTCCCCTCAGGGGAAGCTATTGAAAAACTTTGGCGTTTACGGATTGGGTGAGACTTGGGCATCTGGTGTCAAAGACTCTGCAACTAAGTGCAATTAGATATGGAATGTTGTCAGCCACTCGACTCGTCCTGAAGCAAGGAGTGAGTGTAACTTATGAAAGAGACGGAGACACAGAGGACTCATTACTTCTCAGCCCCTCGGGGCTTGAGGAGGCCCCCATTGATAAAGATTAAAGAGAAAGGTTGATGATGAGATTCGGGATCTTGGGCGTAAGTCAAGAGTCACGTCACCGGCTATGTCTACTTACTTTAGGTATAGGTTTCTGATGGAAGGAGCTGACAGCGTCCACGGTTCATCACTGCTTTCATCAAAAGTTGTGAATTGTGATGGGGGTAGACAAGGCGGGGGTCCTATCAAACAACTACCCTCTTGCTTATTATTATTATTATTTTTTATATAAAATAAATAAACAAAATAAAAAAAAATTTAAATAATTGATGCCTCCTACAAATTTGTGCACCGATTTTGGTTAATTAAACATATTCAATTTTAAGTTAACCAAACTAAATTAGAATCTTCAAGTTATAGTTAACTTGGAATCACAATCAATTTCTTCTAAATAAGAAAATCTTGGAAAATGCATATATCTAAGGTCTAATTAATTAGTCATGAGATCATTTCATCCATGCTGTATATAACTCACCAATCATAAGATCGCTTTACTATTGTGGGCACTGGCAAAAAGGGACCGGGTGAAAACCCTTTTGCATCTCATTTTTGGGTTATCCCCTTTTATTCTATTGGTGTGTAGTCATTATTGATATTCATTGTTTAATCCCCTATATTATTAAATAATTATAGTTAAACTTTAGATTGGGCCCAAGGTGCCTATGTACCCGAAGTTTAGCACAAGTTTGGTTTGTTGTGATCAAGTTACAATTCGCTATTCTTTGGGTGTGTGTATGTATTTTATTTTGGAGTTCGTGCCAACTTTATTAAATGATAGAGTTGGATATTATTTATCACATTATGAATCATGTGAAAAACTCAATATAAGTTTTTGTATTATATGATTCTAGTGATGGCTAGTATCCTAAGATTGTAGGTAAGTTGTTTGAGTGTGTATGGACACTCCAATATGCTTTACATATGTTATTTACTTGTTTTAAGCCTTGTTACATTGATTTAGTGTGGAGGAAGAAATGTGCATATCTTGACTGTTTCGTGTTGTTGTTCAAAGACAAGGATAGGGTGCGCATACTCAAGAGAAGAGAATAATATTAGATTTTCAAATTATAAGACAGTTGATTTACTAATCAACTATATTATTATAAGGGTTCATCACTACTTGTCAGGTCATGACAACTTGTCAGGGTATGCCTAACATGACTACCCCCCCCCCCCCCCCCAGCCCCAACAAGGAGCCATCTAGGACAATCCAAATTAACACGAGGGTCTCTAAGCCCTCTTTACACCATGTCTTGCGCATGGCAGTTAAGGTTTCTTTTTACATGATAGAAAGTCATATATACAAAGTTACCGATAAGCATTTTACATTCCAAAAAGATGTTCAAAAGAACCAGGGCATGGGATGAAGTAACTTAAGAATTTAATTGATTGCAACAAATCCGATAGTATAGCCAACTTGGAAGCTTGGATCTGAATCCAAGTTTTAGGCCCGGCAAAACAGCCTCCATCTCTGCCTCTAATGACGATTTCCATCAACTTCTTAAACAGGTTGAACCCACCCATTTACCTTGCTTATCAATTGCTACCGCCCCTATTGCTGCCCAAGTCTGGTCCATAGGAGAGGTTGCATTCGCATTAATATGCACTTGATCATTAAGGACTTCCAAATGAACAAAAAACCCATTACAATAAAATAAAATAAAAAGTAAAAAAACAGAGGCTGTTTCTGGTCAACATTATCCGGATGCCAATCCAGTTCCCTACACAACATTAAGAAAGAATATTTGACTTTAGAAGGGTTAGGCTGCACATTGTTAAAAATTATGGAATTTCTGTGAAGCCAGATCAACCAACATAAAATAGCAATATCTCTAATCAATGATTGGAGATCCATCTTAGACATTCTAAAAATTTTCAACCACGAGTTAAAACAATCCAAAAATGAGCAATTTATTGGTACAGGCCTCGAAGTGAAAGGTAAGCACAAATCCCATATCGAAGACGCCATTGGATAGGTCACAAAATAGTAGAGGACCGTTTCCACATCACTTTTGCATAATGGGCAAGTAGGAGAAGTATTAGGGATGCGAGTATAAAGATCCTAATGAACCACAAGAGCTTCATAACAAGCTCTCAATAAGAAATTTTGAACTTTTCTTGGGACATTCAATACCCAGATCATTTTCCATGTTTGAGTATGCCCCCATGTCCTTGTTGGGCTTTATCTAGAAACTAACAAAGCATATGCTGACCTGCCGTGAGTTGGCCTTTAGCCTCATGAATCTAGACTAATTAGTCACTCAATAAGAGGTGGTTAATGGGTGTGTTTTGAATTGCTGTTATTTCATTGTGATTGGGCATGTTTGCAATTGGCGATAGGTCCCATGTATTGGAGTTAGGATTTATTACCTCATGTACCTTTTTAAAAGGGTAGTCTAAGGGTGGGGTGGAAGCTAATTTCCTTCCATGGCAATCTTTAAGCCAGTGATCATGCTAAATGTCAATCTCCCTACCATTTCCAATAGTCTAAAGACATCTTTCTAAGATTACATCCATTCCGCTCATCAAACTTTGCCATCCCCATGACCCTGTATTCCTTTTGGGAATCCGAAAAAAGTGTTGATTAGGGAAGTAAATAGACTTCGTGAGTTGGGCCCATAAGGACTATTGGATTAGTCATGAGTCTCTAACCTTGTTTAGCTAATAAGGCTAAATTTGCGAGATGGAAGTCTCTAAAACCCATACCACCTTGAGATTTTGTACCCCTAAGGGTCTTCCAACTATCCCAGTTTATTCTATTCTCCTGTTGTTTTTTACTCCAACAAAAGCTTCTCTGACATTTATTAATGAGTTGACAAACTGTCTTAGGAATTAAAAAACATGACATTACATATGTAGGTAAAGATCCAATGATTGCCTTTAGTAGAATTTCCTTATCCGCCTAGGTCAGAAATTGTGACTTCCAGTTATAAATTTTAGGCTGAGCTCCAGTTTCTATGTAAGAAAATAAATAAATTTTTATTCTACCAATAATGGATGGTTAGCCCAAATGTTTAAACTAGTGAGTCGCTTCCCTCATCCTCATTAGATCTTTCATCTTCTCTTGAAGCCAAGAAGGAGTGTTGCAGCAAAACATCATTTCTAACTTTGAGCAACTTATGCTTAGCCCAGACATAACTTGAAAATTGGATAGACATCCTTAAAGAGCCTGCCCATCTAACTTGTGAGCTCTACAAAAAACAAAACAGTCATCAGCAAAAAGAAAATAAGAGATAGAAGGGCTAGATCTTCTAACTTTTACTCTGTGCAATTGATTAGAAGCTTCCAAATGAAGAATGCCTGCTGGTAGACCTTCTGCACATAGAAGGAAGAGGTAAAGGGACAATGGATCTCCTTACCTAATACCTCTTGAAGCTTTAAATCTCTTTCTCAGATGCCCATTTGTTAGGACTTGAAAAGTGGTTAAGGATATACATTGGAAAACAAGTTCTATCAATCTCGGACCAAACCCCATTTTCTCTATAATTTTGAGAAGGTATTTCCACTCGACCCTATCATATGCTTTAGTAAAGTCCATCTTCATCGCCATAATTTCTTTAGTCTTATGTGTTCTCATGTGGTAAACTAATTTATGAGCAATGAGTATGTTGTCAGAAATCATCCTACCCTTCATGAATGCAACTTAATTCAGAGAGATAAGATGGGGAAGAACCACCTCGAGTATATTATCTAGCACTTTGGCAATAATTTTATAAAGCACATTACAAAGGCTGATGGGCTGAATTGGCTTGGCTCCTCAGGGTGGGGTTGTTTAAGGATAAGATCTGAGAAAGTTTGATTGATATCCTTAATGTTCCCAGCATATCCAAAATGTAATTTGAAACACTTGGGCCAATAGTATCCCAATGTTTCTTGAAAAAACCGGCCGAGTAACCATTTGGTCCTGGAGCTTTTAAAGGGTTCATACTGAACAAAGCATCATGAATCTCTTGTTTTATAAAGGGGCTGTCCAGCATCACCCTATCCCTCTCAGGTATATTACACAAAATGTGTTTGACCACTTTATCAATTTCCAAGTTCCTTGGATTGGAAGAATGGTAAAGCTCTCAGAAGTAACTAATAATCAATGCCCTTTGAATCCTCCACCCATTCTCTCCTCTCACTCTTAATAGATGAAATCTTGTTTCTCTCTCTACGATTCAAGGTAGATAGATGGAAAAAGTTTGTATTTCAATCACTACTTTGAAGCCATTGAATACATGATTTTTGGGCCCATAGCATCTCCTCTTCTTTAAGATGTCTATCAATTTTGTCATGTAACAGTTTTAGATCCCTGTGCAACACATGATAATACTTTTCTTTATTTCCTCAATGTTCCTTTGGATTCTACCAACCGAATGATGGTTCCATCATTTCAAGGCAGGTTTTAGGTTGGAAAGATTGTTCTTTATATCATTCCTTTGATGAAGAGTGTTTTCCTGCCAAATATTTTTAATGAGTTGGTGACATTCCTCATATGTTATCCAAAACCATTCAAAATGAAATGGACATCTTCTAAATTCTCTCCCATTCGGTAGCAAATGGAGCAAAATTGGAAGGTGATCAGATCCAAGGATTGAAAATTTTTCTACATAGGCCTCAGGAAAAGAAAGGCGCCAAAGGCCATTTACAACCACTCGGTCTAATCTTTCTTTTACATTTTTCCTATCAGATTGCCCATTAGACCAAGTAAAGGGTGGACCCCTAAATCCCAAGTCACATAAATTAGCTTCATTTAGAATCCTTAACCTCAGGCTTAGGTCTGACCTTGAAATGGGAGATCCTCCTTGTTTGTCATTAAAATCCCATAAGCAGTTTCAATCACCAATGCATACAATTGGTCCGTCAATTTGTTTTATTTAAAGAATCCACTCCTCCCACACCTCCCATCTCTTAGAACTTATTGGCTCTCCATATACAAAAGCATATGTCCAATCCAAGTCTAGAGATGGCTCTCGAATCCTGACCAAGATAAATTGAGAAGATTTTTCTAGCATAATCACTTTCAAGTTGTTCTTCCATTCCCAAAATAATCCTCTTGAAGCCCCTTGAGAGCCCACTCCCATACTATTCCACTTATTACCCAGACGATTTGGACAATTTTTTTGGACCACAAAGCCCTTTGTTTTAGCTAAGAACACAAAATGTGGGTGTTTTTACCATACTCAATCACGCAACAAACAAACTATCGAGGGGTTCTCGCATTGTCAACAATTCCAAGCCAAAAGCTTCATTTGGATTTGCAAAATTGTTCACGAATAGCCACGCTTTCCATATAGATTACTTGGACTAGAGGGAGGGAATTATTGCTAAAACTTAGATATGGATGATGTACTTCTAACAAATTTAAATTAGTGGGCGGTGGTTCACCCTGCCGAAGCAAAGTCTTAAAAGGATGAGTTGGCCATCTTTTCCTTTTAAAATTATATTATTTTCTTCTCTTCATTCTCCTTACAAGATGAGAGCCTTCTGTCTGGTTACCCTTAGTGGCTACTAGTCCCAAGTTTGAAAGTTGGTGGTGAACCATCCATTATGTTTAGAAAATGGTTTGTAGAATTTAGAGGAAATAATACCTGGACAGGATCTATTGCTAGTTGGAGAAGTTTTTTTTTTTTTTGGGATTGACAACAATTCCATAGCTTTCGCTTGTCTCTTTTCGATTTCAGGTCCTCGGATCACTTGTGCTTCCTCTCTTATGTTGCTTCGTGTTGACAATTGACGAGCTTTTTCCTTATGGTTCCTTTTGCCACTAACTACCGGTTCTACCCCACCTCCCTGTTGGAAAGAGATTTGTTGGCATGCCCTTTGAAAAGCCGAGGACTGGGCTTTAGTCACCCCTTGAGTGTCGATTCCTCCTGCCATGCTTGTCTTTATAGTTCTGTTGAATTGAAAATTGGTAAAACTACTAGCAGAGTTAATCCCCTGCAATGACGACATATATGGGTGGTTGGGTTGGGATAACAGTTCAATGCCAATGATCCTTTGTGAATTCTGGGAGTGGTTTTGGATCAACATCCTCGTGAGCTTTTAACGGACCCTCTATAGGTTCATATGATTCATTGTGGTAATCAATCTAGCCAGGACAACTTCTGTACGCTACATGATAGATATTTGTTGCTCCTCCCACAAATATTGAAGATTTAGTGGGGAACTAGCCTGTGAGATGATGAATTTGAAAAAAAACTCCCCATCACCTCTCTAATCAATCCAATAATGGCCTTGAGACACATCACTAGGACCTGCAACTTGTGGTTGCCCAAATAGCCTTGATGGACCACCCTTTATTCCCTGTAAATCACCATTTTTACCACCCCCTGGGTTGGTGGATCTGTGTTTTCTCCCATCCATATCTTGTCACCTTGTTTCATCGAGCTTTCAATTTGGGTGCTGATATTCTTAACAACCATTTGATGATGACTGATCTCCTGCTCCACATCCAACTGTTAAGGAACTGAGTGTTCCTTATTATGACTCTCATCAGCAGAATTTTGGGATGGTCCTTCTTCCCAATCCTCAAGTTGTTACAACAAGGGTTTTTACCAGGCCAATATTATCTAATTGTCTGATTTTTCCTCTAATTCTTTGTCCCAAATTTTGCCTTTTGTGGTCATTGAAAGCCTACACAGAAGCTCTAGTCATAGTTGTGAGGAATGTGCACATCCTCACCTTCCTTTTGCTTTTTTTTTTTTTTTTTTTTTTGGTTTAACTAAATGACACTCCTTTATAGCACCATTTTTCCTCTCGAGTCCTCTGGCGAGTTCAATGGTACTAACTCTCTAGCCATGAGAAGAGTGACCCCAGTAGAGGAAATCGGTAGAGAATTTTGAATCAAGGTGCAAATGAGCTGAAGAATGATGAAGAAAAGAGATGGAAAGAGGAACTTGTTGGCCAAGGATGCTTACAAGGCATGCTTCAAAGAAAGAGAGCAATGGTTTTATGTCATCAAATGAAAGTCTATATAGGGGCTATATTCATTATTAATTATGGGCAGATGTTTCTTTAAATGACATGCATGCACTAAATGATGAAGAATAGAATATGATAAGCACAAGAGAACGTAAAATTGTGATGTGAAGTAGTTTATAAGAATGGATCACCCATAGGTCATTTGCGGTTTATCAAAAAAACCCACAAGATGTTTACGGGTGATTTAAATCAACCACTGCATAATGGGAGCACCATGTAATCTACAATCACAAAGGAAACCAGTTCAAGCATACATGAGAGTTACTTACAAGCTTAGAAAAATACTCTAGACTGTCTAACATGTAATCATGCAAAGGTAAAAAAAATGACAAAAATATACAACAAATATGTATATTTACATGTTTTATGAGGAAAATGCAAAATAAGAAAGAGAGAATAAAATAAAATAAATAAAGGTAGGGATACTAACTTGGAAGGGTCGCGCATGTGTGAAGTCTTGAGAAGTAAAGCGGTTTTCCTCCTCGAAGGTGAAAAGAGGTGGGTTGAATAAAGTCAAAAGGTAAGTGTCTACTTCTTAAAAGGGATTGTAAAGAGATGAAGAAATTGGCTTCCTTCATCTCCTTCTTCTTGAGTCTTAGTTGATGTTGAAACTCTTTTCCCCAAATCGTGTGAAACATTGAGGGAAAATCTCTTATATGTATAAGAATTGGAATTATATTGATCTTGATAATTGAGATTAGCATGACTCAAAAGAGGTAAATTAGACATTATCTAATTCTAACAATAAGGTTGACAATATATATACATGAAATATTTTTAGATATTTGAAAGACATGATGGGGTATTGACACGTTGAAGGGTTGATGTCATGCATAATGTCATTAATAAATATCTATTGATGATTCGACAACCTTAGGTGTTGACAAATGTCATGTACTAAGGATTGATGAGTCATTGCATTAAATGCCCTTGGTGAGTCATGTGTCACCTCATGGAAATAAAGCCTTGCTTTTTGGGCTGTTGTTATCACCTACTAATGTCTTTTAAATATCTTTTAATATTTACCATCCATTTTAAACAGATCTCCTTTCAGGAGTAGTTGAACTCTGATGTTTATAATATCATAGTTTTTTGGGGTTTTCTCAATCCATTAATCGCACTGGTGTCACGCCTCAACCCTGGACTCAAATAATTACTTGTGAGTGCCCCAGATTTTGACTATGGCATTTAAATCAAACCATATCCTAGCCAGGGTTAAACATGGCCTCCTTTTTTTTTCATTTACATTTATCTTAGATTCATTTCATTACAGTGGAAAGCATAACATTTCATACAATATCATCACTAACCATCAAATTACCTATGTAATAGATATAACATGAGTATTAAGTATAAGTGCAACGGAAAACTAGCAATCTCATGCATATTTACCTTACCCAAATTCAATCTAAGCTATCAACCATAAGAGGATATCCATAAATCAAATAAATGGTACAAAAGTCTACCCCAAGTATGAGGGCCATCAAATCATATCATATATTACATTTATCCCTATTCAAATAGTCTTCATGGACTCGGTACCAAAATGCATCTCCACAAAATTTGAAAACTAACAAGGCAAATACTAAAATATGGGTTCAATCCTCACCCTTCTTGCAAATTCCTTCTTTCTCTCATATCTCTTCATTTCATGTCTGAAAAATATTCATGGATGGGTCAGTCCATGGCCCCACAAGCAGTAATTGGGAATAAACATATAATAGAAACGTAATCATATAAACAAATAGAAGTATAAAGATAATGCCAAAATGAAGAAATATGCATGATCTCAAAGAAATAGACAATAAGTAGAACAAAGGGGTAATTTGGAAATTTCCATTCATTTCGTAATCATATCATAAGACAATTGATTCATTTAGCAATGTGGCTAGTAAGACTCAAATCTTCACAATTCAAATTAGTATCGAGACACTTTATTTAAAAGCATAAGCTAATCAATGGCGTAGATCAATTTTTCAGGTTGGACTTCAAATCAATGTGAAGATAGAATTCGGATTTACACAAAGGAGTGTTAATCAATAAAGAATATGGATGAACTTACCAAAATGGGCATCCGACATAGCAATATCATTACAAAATTACTTGAAGGCATCAATCATAACAGAGTCAATTAAATGTTTACCCAAATGGGTATCAGTCAATCAATATAAGACAATTCACCAAGGTAGAGTAATTAATGGTGATATGCAAACACTTTGCTTATCCCCAAGTGGAGGGCAAAATCATTGCATTGATTTTTTCCAAGCGTAGGGCTAATCACATTGATTATCCCCAAATGGATGGTCAATCGCATTGATTATCCCTAAGTGAAGGGCCAATCGCATTAATTATCCCCAAGAGAAAGACTAATCAGATTGATTATCCCTAAGAGAAGGGTCAATCGCATTATTTTTTATCTTCAAATAGAGGGCACACAAATCAAACATATATATTCAATCAAACCAATAGGGATATCAGAAATAGATACAATCATTTGAATACGAATGGTCTAGGCAATACTTTCAATAGGATCAAATAAATCAATAAAATTGGGGTGATCAATAAGATTAATGTGACAAATAAGGTCTAATCGCCTTGAGAGTCCCTAAGCGGAGGGTTGTTAGCACCCAAATTTTGACTTGGGTTAATTAATGAGGCTAAGCAAGTTCATTAAAGCAGAATGTAGAATCAAACTCTAAGTTATCCTTGTTTAGGAAAACTAGGCCAAAACCTTACATCCCTGAACCCTGATCACCAAGACTAGACCTAAACTTTTAGTGCTTAGACATCCCCTGTATAGCCTTTCATGGACACTTCGGTCATGAAAGTCAATGCCAACCTCAAGCCCTGGGTAGAACTCTACTTAAAGCCAACCAAGTTCATCTTTTCCAGCCAAACCCTAATTTTTTTTATGAAGCACCAATAGGACTATGATGGTCCAAACTTTAGACTACTAACCTCATTTTTTGAAGAACTCTTCAAGCTTCATAAGCCTTCTCATAGTGAAGCATTATAGGCCAAGAAATTATCATATTACCCTCACACTCTTAAATAGCTCATTTTTTTTTGTCTTATTGGGAACCTTAATAAGCCCCCAGAGCTCCTCTTGTCACCTAAAAAACCTTAGTTCATATCCTGTATCCTTCAATCTTAATCATTTCCAAAAATTTGTCTAACGAGGTAGACCCTCGACAAACCCCCCACCAATATTTCAATTCTCTAAAAAACCAAGACATTTTGATCTGTATTTGATCTTCAGTGAGCTCTCAAGAGTTCCCCAAACCTTCGAATTCAGAACAGTTAGTGGCCATTATTTAGGTTTTACCATATCTTCGATAAACCATCTCTTGATCAAATCCATTTATGGCTTGTACCTACTCGAATATCTTAAACCTTCTCCAAGTCATACCAAGACAGTTTTGGTTATATTTGACCCCCCTCAATGAACTCTCAAAAGTTCACCAGACAACCAAATCCTGAGCTGTCGATGGTCATTTCTCAGGATTTTCATTACCTTGAAAAAAAAATTTATTGAGCAAAGTCATTGACAGATCCAATCTACTCAAATTTCTCTATTTTCTCCAAAATAAGTTAGAACATTTAGGACAACTATCAAGCCTTCAACTAACCCCTAGAAATTCATCAAAGATCCAAAATTCAGATAGTTAGTGGCTATCTCTTGGTAACTCCAATGTCCTCAAAGGACTGTCTCCCCGGATCATGTCATGAAAAAACTCAATATGCCCCAATCACCTCATTCTCTCTCAATCAGGTTAAAACAGCCTCAACTAGCTTTTACACTCAGTGAACCCCTAGGAGTTCCCCCAGAACCCAAAATTTGCAAGGTCAGACCCATTTTCTTAGGTTTTTCCATGCTCTCAAAAGACTATCTCTTAAACAAAGTTAGTTACAGGCTTATCCCAGCTCAATTCCTTATTTACTCATAAGTCAAAACTGTATTCTTCCACTAAGTGACCCCCTTTAAAAGTCTCTCAGAGATTCCCCCAAAACTTGATTATTAGCTTATCAGTTCCTATGTCTTTGAGACCCTCATACCTTTAATACTCTATCACCCATGAAATTTTCACTAAGACTCAACAAAATCTAGTTCAAGTTCCACTAAAATTTCAACTTTTGTCTAAACAGGGTTTCAAGTGTTGATTCTGACTCGGGTACCAGTTTAGCAAACAATTCAATCATGTAACTTCATAAAACCTGAGAGTTACATTTTGTATCAAGACCCCAGAAACCAATTTTACCATTTTACCTCCTTTCATATGTATTTGAAAAATTTTGGAGTCATTCAAACTCAGTCTTCCCCTAGTTGCACTTATCTGATTTCAGTTTTGACAGTGGCATTGCGACAAGAACATTTGAGAGACCCAAAAGACATAATAAATTTAAAACTTTTCGTGTAGGAAAACCCATAAAGTAGACCCAGACAATAAGGGGGTTTTATTTTGGAAAAACAATCATTATATTTTAGATATTTAAGGTTTGCACTCATTACTTCCCTAAATATCCGAAAAGGGAGGCATGAGTTAGGGCATTTGATTTAGCATCAACTCAATACCCCCTTAAGTGTAGGGTTATGATCTACCCTCTTAAACACCTACCCAATTTCCACCCTTAATCCCCTAAGCCTATCCTAACCCTTGAATCATTCCCCTTATATCTACCTTTCATCTCACCCCTTTGGCCATATAGAACCCATCCATGGCCCCTCTCTCTTCCAAACCCTAAAAGGCATGAGGGAGGCCACCTCAGCCCCCATGTGTGTGGCTAAGAGGCCTCCATACCCCCTGGTCGACCAGCCCTTCTCCTCCACACAACTACCCCCCCTTGATGTCATGTATGACCTCATAGGGGACACCTCACTAGACACTTGTCATTCATCCCCCTTTTCACTCCTCCTCATCCAAGGTCCCCTAAGTCTATAAATAAACTTCAAATTCATGAATAGATAGGAGAGTTCATCCGAAAACCAAAAAACTAAAAATCCCAAGAGGGAAAGAGAGAAAAGAAAAATAAAAAAAAGAAGAGAGAGAGAGAGAGAGAGAGAGAGAGAGAGAGAGAGAGAGAGGAGGAGGGAGTGTGGGAGAGAGGGAGAGAGGAAGAGGAAGAGGAAGAAAGAGAGAGGGAGGAAAGGAGAGCAAGGAGGAGGGGGCGTTGCAATCGTAGCTGGAAGAGGGTTGCATCACTGGAGGGGGCACCGGAGTGGTGGCTGGAGGTGTGGGAGAGAGGGGTTAGGGGAGGGGTATAAAAGGAAAAGCAATTTTTTAAAGTGAGGTGGACTTAGAAACTATTGTGGTGGCAATAGAAGCTCCGTTTTTAAAATAAATTTAGGCTTGAGCCTGACCTTAGTTATTCTATTAGGCTTCAAGCTGACCCATTGCTCATTCAAGCTTATCTTTAGTTTTATCTTTGCATGATTGCATTCCCAATTTCCCATGGAGGTGGAAGGCCAAGTGATAATCTAAGTTTTTTTTATGTAATAGTTAGTAAATATAAATCTATGATACAATAAATAAGGAACTTAGATGTTCCATCGATAATTTGATATTCTGGCCTCTGGCCAAGCTTGGGCTCGGCTGAGGTAAATCTGAGCCCAACCCTAACAAATGTTTGGGCTTTTATCTTGGGCTTAGGCCAATTGAACCTAACCTTGGGCATGACCCTTTGTGTAGGGGTGGCAATTTGTGTTCGCAGGTCGGGTTTGCATCATGTCGAGATAAGGGTATATGACTATATGGCTTAACCCAAACCTGGCCCATTTATTAATTGTGTCAAAACAGGCTAACCTGCTTTGACCCAAGACACATTTATAGTCAACCCTAACCTGCTTATTTCTATGTGGCAATTCGTGTTGGCAGGTTAGATTCATCTTGTGTCAAGTTAAGGGTATACAAATATGTGGGTCAACCCTAATCCGACCCATTTATTAATTGTGTCAAAGTCGATCGACCCACTTTGACCCGAAACACATTTACGGTCAATCCTAAACCACTTATTTCTCAAGATATGGAACTGAGGAAGCTACCCTTAACAATTTTGACAATCACAATTTTCTTGATAAAAGGAATTCTAAACTTTTCCTTGTGAATGAGCTTGATGATAGCTTGCTTCTTGTGAGATTCCGACCTGATATGTTTGTCAAGCAATGTGATGATTATAATGAGCCATTTCATTAGGATATTATATTTCATATTGGATCTAGTGCTATGTTTGTTTAATTTAACTGATGGAAATGTATACAATGGTAAAGTCTAGGCACATTGGACTGAGATAACTATGTTGTTGGATTACTCAATTCAAATATAATCATGATAGATAATTTGAGTTCAAGTGATAATTTGATCGATCTCTTAACTAAAGATGCCTTCTAAGGGAATTGATATATTAAAAAATTCTATGGGAATGGGTTTAAAACCAACTTATTAATCACTTATGGTAGTAACTCTATTCAACATTAGTATTCCATGTAATGAGTTTAATACACCCAAGTATATCATCAGTATGTGATTAGCAAGTATTATATTTATGTTTCATTCCCTAGATTAGAATGTTTATACATACAATAACAAGGGGACACCTGTGATAGGTTCACTTATATGAATGTAGAAAGAGGACAGTTTCTTATGAGGACCACGTTTTTCTTTACAACATTCATGAAACCAAGATATAAACACAGGGCCTGTATAGTGTCGGTTGTTTTGAATTTTCTAAGATGAAGAAATTTTATGTGTGATGTTTCTTTCGGTCTTATCACATAGAGTCACTAATTCAAAGCTATTACTATTAGGCACTTGGATAGAACTGTGAGATATTATCACTAGTGAAGGTTTAAGTTTGCAAGACACCTTCATTTATGTATAAATTTTGGGATACAAAGAGTAGAACATAATATTTATGCATAAATTTCGAGATATAAAGTGTGTAACATATTATTTATTTATTTATTTGTAATTTTTAAAATTGTGAGGGTTTGTTTGAAACTTTAAAAAAATATAGGTGATTGTTGGATATTTTTAATTTTTTAAAGAAAGAACTTTTCACCAATCAGTATGATTGCTTACTTCACATTGGGGGAGTTTGAAAAAGTTACTCTATTCTGTTGGTTGTTGATATTTAATCCCTTTAGCTTTAGGTCCAAAGGACACCATTGATATCCCTTAGACCTAAAAGTAACAAGACTGGCCAAAGGATAGCTAAAGCACCCCTTAGGCTCAATCAATACATACTTTAAAAAGTAACTATTTTGTCATAGACATTACCCTTGTAATCTATAAAAAAAAGGGGTCACTTCAGCCTCAAAGAATGATTACAAAATCATTTCAAAACTCTCTCTCTTTCTCTAAAATGTAATTTTAGTTTTGCTCTTGGATCTTGAAAGGCTGCAGGGCTCTTGGTTGATTTTCGAATCAACAAATAATAAATTGCTAGGCTGTATCTTAGAGGCGATTTGCTTGTAACCCCAGTGCTCATTTTGTTTAACCAAGTGAGTGGCTAAAATCATCTTTAAAAAATGACTTCAGTAATGTGCCTTGAAGCACTCTTCAATCATTTTTCTTGGTTCAATTTTACATGTTTAACAGACGTAGACTAAAGGGCTGAACCATGTAAAATCCTTGTTTTGTGTGTTTGTTGATTTCTTTACAGCTGAATTATTCTTTATTGCATTCAATATGAGTGGTTTGGCTCCATATCCTCACATGGTAAAAAAAAGGTTGTTTTTGATATGCCAACTAGGGGTGGGCATGGGCCGGGCTGGCCCGAACCTGGCCCTCAAATTGACCCGAAAAAGCCCAGGCCCGAGGCCCAAACTTTTATTGAGGGCTGGGCTTGAGCTTACCTCGGCCCGGCCCGAGGCCTAAACTTTTACATACATAATATATATGTATTATATATAACATACTAATTATTTTAAAATTATCAATAGTATATAGCTTAGTTGATAAAAATTGTTTTTTACAATAAGTATTGGGT
>JAOXJP010031899.1:0-16788 GCA_025762735.1 Platanus orientalis | reverse complement strand
GGTTTCGGTCATGCAAAATTAGTACCCAAAGGTTCAATTAAAGACATATTCATGTTCCAACTATCTGCAACATGATCAAGAAATGGGTTGCCTCCATTGATTTTCTTCGAGTTTTTAATCTTCACGCCAACTTCAAAAACAATGTCTTCAAGTATCATTTGAGAACTCTCCATGATAAGAAGCTATGTTTTGAAATGTAATTTGAACACCAGACAACATCAACCCAATCAACTTTGTAACTTCATTCATAAGCAACTGCCACGCTAAGCCAGTTGAGAATTCACCATTCGGATTCGGTTTCCACACAACTATGTCCATATCATCCGAATTTAATGTCTCAATGGTGTGTAGCAATGACCATACCTCCATGATGTCCATAGAAACCACAAGGAAAGGACATCATTCTCCATTAGATCCAATTTTGTTAACCTTAATCAATCAATCAAGTCAGAGTCATACATAATCCGTTCACCATATCTCTAAATCAACACCCCATTTGGATGCCAGTTATCAAGCCACAATTGAATGTTGTTTCCACTGCCCAAAATACTCCTTATATGAGGTTCAACTCTTTCTCTTTACTTCAGTAATTTCCTCCACGACCATAAGCAATCATTTAGAATTTTGATGTTCCAAAGCAAATTTTGTTTTAGGTACTTCTCATGGTTCCATTTAACCCACAAACTGTCCATGTTGGCAACAATCCACCATAGGTGCTTCATGACCCCTGCATTGTTCATGTCATTTACTCTTCAAATATTTAATCCACCTTCGTCCACTGGTTTACAAATAGCTTCTCAACTGACTTCATGAATTTTCCTTGTTAAATCCAAAGCAACTCATAAGAACTGAGTGGATCCTTGTTTAATGATTGATAAAATAGAGTGATGTGCCAAAAGGTAAGTTTAAAGCTTTTGTTGCATAAGGGAGAATGGGAATGTATAGCTTATGTGAAGATTTATTCTGCTACTTAATTAAAAATGTGATCGAACGTACTATATGGATAATTAGTTAATCTGACACATGATTATAATAATGTGAATGGATGCCTTCCGAACAATAGATAAGAATGAATGATTCATCTTCTGCTACCAAGTGAAGTATCTTTGTAACATGTTGATTAGAACGCATTGTGAATAAAAAAGAGAAGAATTTGAAAGTTAATGAATTGAATGAATGCAAGAAGTGGCGACATGGGTGGTGATTTAGAAAAAGACGAATACGGATCTCGAAGTATAGAATATTAAAGACCATCATCCATCTAACACGTATATGTCACAATCCGGGTTAAAGGGCTCGGGTCGTGACATTGTTATTGATCAAGGCCTGATCAATCATCCACTTTGTGATCGATCAGAATGTCCTGATCAATCACAAATTCTCTGCATTTTTTAGTTTTGAGCTTCCAACTCAAGTCAATTCACTTCCTTTCCTTCCCCATTCTTCAATATCATGATATATACCCAAAACAACTAAAATTAACTTGTTTGCATTCACATGTTAAATCATTAATTAGCCATTATTGCAAGATTTATATTTTCATGATTTACCAAACGCAAATACAGGGTGTTACAATAGTGCTATGGCATTTCTCTTCTCTGTGAAGGTAAGCATACACCTCATTAAGATAGCGAGGGGGATCCTTACCAAGAATATTAACCTACAGTTGTTCATACTCTAGATTAAAGCCAACCAACAGTTCATAGATATGGAATTCCTTGAAATGCTTTGCATAGGCAATGACATCTTTCTCACACTTAGGGCAAAATGTCTAAAAGTGATCCATCTCTTCCCACAACTATTTTAGTGAGGAGTAATAGTCTTCTAACGGAAGATCTCCCTGCTTCAACTGGGAGATGTTATGCTTTAGTTCATAGACCTTTGTTGTATTCCCAGCCTCAGAGTAGATCTATGTCATGGAATCACATATCTGTTTTGCAGTCTTAAGAAGGAGATAGTGACGGCTAAACTCAGGCCTCATGGAGTGTAGAAGCTATGACATGACGATTGCATTGTCAATCTTCCAATTACGATACTTCAGATATGTTGCACTTTGAATGACCATATCATCCAGGATGTACTCCTTATCCTTTCCACTATGATAAAGGAAGGTTTATTGAGACCAAGCCAAATAGTTCGTACCATCAAACTTGACAGTGATAATCATTGCATTTAGAACATCGGGGGGATTACTATTTCCACTAACATCAATGATTCCCAAGTGATTAAAGGTTTCACTAGTATCAGACATGCTTCTAGACACCTATAGTACCAAAATAATACCACAATAATGAACAGTACCTCAAACTTACACAATCCAACTCAACACACTAACTCAGGCATGTTTCATGGTCACACAAGCTTCTCGAGGAGTCAGAAAGCCCAAACACAATCAACGAACACCCAGTTGAGGCACACAAAGCCACCATATAATCAAAACAACACCCACAACCACACTAACATTTTCCATGGTCACCCCTTTGCTGGGAGTCAATTTTTATAACAAAAAATGAACGAAATGGGGGGAAAAACTCACGGCATCAATATAGAGGGACCAAACTCAACGTAACTTCTTCAAATCTGAACCAAATGACATGAGACCACATCCTATAGATCAAGCACTTAAAAACGACCAGTCCATTTGCATAAAAAAAAAAAAAAAACATACAAAAAATTTGCATATAATCGGATCGAGCGATTTACCAAATTTTGGGTTTTTTGAGTTTCAACCAAAAACCCTTCGAAAAACAACCATATGGTAATCAAAAAACTCTAAAAAAAATGATCACAATTACTAATAATTCATGCCGATCCAAACCCCAGAGCCCTCGAGTTCTGGTAGTCGTACGGATTGCTAACGTCAGCCTCAATTTTCAATCTCTGCCAAACTGTCTTCAACGTCAATCAATTTCCCGGTGCTCCAATACCAACTTGAAGATTGTACCTACAAGAGAGTGGCTGAAGAAGAGGAAAGAAGTATAGACAGAAAGAAACATTGGGGAAAGTGTAATACCCCGTAATGTATTAGAAAGGTAAAAATATAATTTAACACATATTAGGGTAAAATTATAATTTCACATGCTTAAACAGACTGTAGAGTGGGTTATGAACCCTTTGAACCAAGTTGGAAGTGTAGAATCCAAGTTGGACCCGGAACTTGTTAAGTTCCAAAGTTTTTCCCAAATGCGTATCTGGGCTAACTTCACGAGTAAAACTGTATCAACCCAATATGAATTAATTTGCAAGCCATATATCATAGGAAAGATTTGAGTCTACTTTCCAATGAATTAAACGGTTATGAAATACGAGTTTTCTATAACAAGTTATGACAATTCTCCCACAAGGAGTCTGTGTTGACAGGCGCACAGATTTAGGGTAATTTCATAAAGGACACCTATACCTATCATGAAAGAATTAGATTACAAATCATACACCCTTAAAAAAGTCTTCAAGTCTACTTTCCAACACTTAAAACGGTGCACAATTCGAGTTTTTTACAAAAAGTTATAACCGTTTTCGTAAGAGGTGTCTAAGCTGGAAAAAAACCAGGATTTTTATGAATACCTATGATAGATCATAGCAAACCTGGAAGCCAAAACGACAAAAATTGTTTTTTCTAATCGATCATGAAGAACCCATGATCAATCATAGACCCCATGATCAATCGTGGGGCATCTATGATCGATCATAGAAGGGGGAAATGCTAAAAATATCAAATTTTGTGATTTTTGTCAAATTCCTTGCCCTAAAGCATGTTTAACACGTGCGGAACACTCTATAATCATAGAATGACCTTAGATGATGAAATACATACCCAATTTATACCTTATTTGAATCTAAAACAAGAGAAAGGAAGAAAAGAGAAAGGAAAGAAAAATTTGGAGAGAAAGGAGAAAGATCCTCAATTTGGTAAAATGAGCTCATCCATGGAAGAATGAGCTCAATTCTTCTATAATTTATAAGATCTTAGTGTTCTTATGGTAGATCTTCATTGTTTTACAAAGAATGAAAGAATTGAAGTTTGAAGGAAGCCTTCCAAGGAGAAGAAAAATAATTGTGAAGAAAAGCTATTATGTGAGTAATTATGCATTAAGTATTGAATTCCTTCATTTGAATTCTAGAAGTGCTTCGTAATCCTCCATTGTTGAATTGTTGATTGATTCTCATAAATGATGTCTTGTGCTATTGATCTAAAGTGTTCTTAAAGGAGTGAGCAATTATCCAAAGAGTATTTGGAATTCCTCTTAATTATGATCTTAGAAATGCTTCTTGATCCTCCATGATTAAATGTGATTTGATTTCCTCTAATTTGGGATCCTAGAATCTCCTATTGATTCTTAATTGTTGATTGATTGATTGATTCCTATGAATGATTTAGTGTCTTGTGCTAGATATATGGTATTCCCAAAAAGTAAGTAATGATCTAAAGAGAAATTGAGATGTTCCTCCTAAGATCTTGAGATTTCTACCTAATCCTAAAACCATTGATTGATTTCTATGATTTGACCCATAGTCTAATAGAGAAGTGAATTATTTGTGAAAAAATTGGAAGTGAATCCTTCTATTTTATTAAATCCTAATGTCTAATTGTGGATCATCCTTATTTTAATTATGATCCATGTGTGATATCCATAATGTTATCTATTGTATGATTGAGTCTATACGATTCATTGGCTATTTGCTCAATTGTTCCATGATATGTCTTCTTTTCAAGTCATTAAATGCAAAGATATTGATTAATTGTTGTCTTATATCAGTACTTCAATAAGTGGTTGATTTTAGACCATTGATTATTGTTCATAATCCCTTAAATCTCATTATAAGCATCTCCTTTATTGATTGTTTACAATATATTCTTGGATTTGACTATTACTTTAATGCATTGAATAAAAAATAATTGTGAAATTAAATGAGTAAAGTTGAAGTACGCTCATAATTTGTAATATTAAAGTGGAAAGATCAAAAGACCCTCCTATCATTAGGGGTTAATCAATGAAAGATCCTATGATTGAGAATTAATGAATGACAAGTGTAAGATCCTATCATTAGGAGTTAATCAATGATAAGTGTAAGACTCTATCATTGGGGATTAATCAATAACAAGTGTTAAGACCCTATCGTTGGGTGTCAATTAATGAAAATATCATATCATTGAGAGTTAATCAATGAAAAGTGTAAGACCCTATCATTGGGGTTTAATCAATGAAAGATCCTATCATTGGGAATTAATCAATGACAAGTGTAAGATCTTATCATTGGGGATTAATCCATGAAAGACCCTATCATTGGGAGTTAATCAATTAAAAGAACCCGCCACTAGGGGTTAAACGATGGCACAATAAAAGTAAAGAACGATAATGTACAACTAGAATTGAAATGAATGTAAAAGAAAATGAAAGAAAGATTGAGAATTAACTAATACAAGAAAAGAAATGAAAGTATAAGTATGAGAAATGTACATGAAAGAAGATAAAGAAAGACAAGAACTTATATATGAAAAATATAAGTAAAAGCAAAGTAAATGAACCGAGAGTTATATGACTAAGAAATAAAGAAGTAATGATTATATTGTAAATGACATAAAATTAATGCACATAAAGAATAAAAAATGAAAAGAAGAATGCACACAAGAAAGCTTACATGAAAGGTTGCGACATGATTACTTTTTTATGTTGTTGCTCTCACTATTATTTCAGTTTTCATGCTCACATTATCATATGTATCATGTATTGCTCACTTTCCGTTTCAAGTCTTTTTGTGTAATTACACATTGAGCCCATCAAGCTCACCCCAATTGACACCCCACAGATTGGTATATGTTAAAGACCATGTGATAGATGCTCATGTCTGTGTGGTGACATTTTATGGAGATTGATCAATGAAGGGATGAAGAGAGAGATAGTTTCTATTTGACTTCTTTAGTTTATTCAAGTTGTAATAATAATTCTACATTGTGATATTGGAGCTTTTGCTATAGAACTGTCTTGTGGATCCTTTATGATGATGGGTTAGATTGTTATACTTCGAATACTCTACTTGAATTGTTATGAATGGATATGGTTTAGAGAGTTGTAAGTACTCGTGCTTTCATTATGGTAATGTTTTGATAAGATGTCAAGTAAAGGAAAGCATTCCGCTACAAGATGATGATGAATGATTAGTATTTGATTATATTCTGCTGCATAAGAATGTGTAAGATTATGAGAATATGGATGTTATTTTATTTTCTACTGCACCTAGATGATAAGATGTTTCGATTGTAAATGTTATATGTTTCGGCTGCATGTTGTGAATGATAATATATTGAAAAGAATGATGTGATGTTCAAAAAAATAAGAAAGTGTGTAAGAATGATTGAAAGAATGAAGAATGACAAAAGTTTGGGTAGATCAAGCCATGTCCTGAGAATCATAGGTGAATCTCAGGATGTGGATTAGTTTATTTAAGGTCGAGTCACCCCCATTGATGTAAACCCAGTTTACGTGTTCCCAACGAAGTAAAACCCGACTTGAATTGAGGAAAGACTGAACACTAGCTTGGGTCATGACAGAAAGTCTTGTCTTCTCTCACACACTCCCGCAATATTATTTATATATTTATTCTGACAATATTCCGTATATAATACATATACGAATGTATATAATAGATATACTAGTATTGTGACAATTATACCCTTTTATATGCCTACATGTTGATGATATTATCACTGGAGTGATAATGATGGCATTGTTTGTTTAAAGAGATATCTCAGTAAAGCATTTTAGACTAAGGATTTGGGCCAACTTCGTTATTTTCTAGGCATAGAAATGGTCATATCTAAACAGGGGATCTATTGGTCTCAACAGAAATATGTAATGGATTTACTAGAAGAAGCTGATATGTTAGGTTGTAAGCCAATTAAAACTCCAATGGATCTCAACTCTATGTTAGGTCTTGATGATGGAGAAATGTTTTCTGATGAGGATACTACAGAAGAATGGTAGGGAAACTCATCTATTTGACAGTGATACGACCGGATATTACATTTGCAGTAGGTGTTGTGAGTTTATATATGCACACTCCACATTAACCACATTGGGATACTGTGTAGGATCTTGAGATATTTGAAAAGCTGTAACAACCCACACATTCATTGCATGGTTAGATGTGATGAACGGGTTATATAATCGATTTGATCCGACCCAAAGACCATGGAAGACCTCAGGAAACTATGGATGTATGTCCAATGATATATGAAGACCAAATGGACACTAAAGGGCCTAAAGGACACGACATTGTTAGAAGAGGGTGGGCTGAAAATTCTAACAGGGATAAGATTAGGAATGTGAGCAGGAACCTTAGAAACCTTCCCCCCATCTTTAAGAAATGGAACTTTAGGACCTTTGGTAATATTAGGAACCAAACTGATAATTGCAAGACCATAATTAGCACCTTAAAAAAGGGGTTCCTAATGTCAAGATCAAGGAGGCCATCTATAAGGAAGAAGAGACTCTGGAAGACCTTTTTTGAAAAGACGAAATCCTTTAGGCCCAAAAAGCTAGATCTAAATGGCTTAAATGGGGTAACAAAAACACAAAGTTCTTCCATTTATCTACCATTGAAAGAAGGAATAGGAATAGAATCACCTCCCTCAAAAAGGAGGATGGCACTTGGTTTTCTGGGGATGATGAGATTGAAGAAGTAACTAGAGATTATTTTAATAATTTTTTCTCAACATCCTCACCCTCACCTGCTCATATTGAGAATGTTTCCTCCAATGCCTATCTTATTTTGTCTCATAAGGCTAAAAACTATCTAGATACTCCCTTCTCTAGAGAAGACATCAAACAGGCTGTCTTTAATCTTAGTAAATTTAAAGCCCCTGGGCCTGACGGTTTTCAAGCTGGATTTTTCTAATTGTTTTAGGAGAATGTGGGAGAGGACATCCTAGATGTTGTCTTGCATTTCTTTAGCAATAATACTTCTATTGAAGTGATCAATCAAACTTTTATCATTCTCATCCCTAAAGTCAAATGTTCAGAAACCATCTCTCAATTTAGACCAATTAGCCTCTGCAATGTTTTCTATAAAAGTATCTCAAAAACCCTAGCTAATAGACTAAAGATTGTGTTCCCCGAAATTATCTCCCCCAACCAAAGTGCCTTTGTTAAAGGTCGTGAAATAACTGATAATATCCTGATTGCCCATGAGGTCTTAAGGCACATTCGTCTTAGTAAATCTAAATCCCAGTTCATGGCCATTAAGATAGATATGAGCAAAGCTTATGACCGGGTTGAATGGCCCTTGGTGGATAATATGATGGAGAAATGTGGTTTTAATGCTCATTGGAAACACTGGGTTATGTCTCCTATAAAATTCTTGTGAATGGCTCTCTGGGCTCCTGCATCATCCCCTCCAGGGGCCTTAGACAGTGTGACCCTATTTCCCCTTTCCTTTTTCTTCTTTGTACTGAGGGCCTCTTGGCATCTATTATCTCCAAGGAGAGATTGGGTCTCATTTCTGGCATTAGGATAAAACCATCTAGTCCTGCTATTTCTCATCTTCTCTTCGCAGATGATTGTTATATATTCTCAAAAGTGTGCATGGTGGAGATCAATTCCATTATCGAAACCCTCACTAATTTTGGTCTAGCCTCGGGCCAAATTATTAATCATGATAAATCCGACCTCTTATTTAGCCCCAATACTCCTCACCAAATTAGAAGGTTAGTTCAAAATGCTTTCCGAATAAATCATAATCCTAACCTAGGAAACTACTTGGGACTCCCCATTAACATTGGGAGAAACAAATCTAGCCTTTTTGCTTATATCAATGAGAGAGCAAATAATAAAATTTAGGGGTAGAAGGAAAATTTTCTCTCTCAGGCGGAGAAGGAAATCCTAAAATCTGTGGTTACGGCCATCCCATCCTATGCCATGTCATGCTTCATGCTTCCCAAAAAAATCTGCAATGCCCTCAATCCTAGCCAAAGGAAATTTTGATAGGGCAGCACTGACTCTGCGAAGAAGATTAATTGGATTTGTTGAGATAATCTTAAGAAAAGCAAGAAAGATGGGGGTATGGGATTTAGAGACCTTCATGCCTTAAATCATGCATTTTTGGCAAAACAAGCTTGGAGAATTCTTAGGAACCCTGACGCCATTTGGATCCGTCTCCTCAAATCCCTCTATTTTGATAGATGTGACTTCCGTAACTCTATCTCTAATAATAATTCATCATGGACTTGGAAGAGCATCCAAAAAGGCAAGGCTTTATTGGATAAGGGTCTTAGATGGTAAATTAGCAATGCAGAGTCGGTTAATTTATGGGCAGACCCTTGGATCCCTTCTCTTAGTGAGTTCAAAATTAGAAAAGATCCTCCTCCTTTTTTCCCCTCAAAATTTTGTGACATTATCAATAAGGATTCCAGTCAATGGAACTTTGACCCTGTCAATTCCATCCTCTCCCCTAATGAAATTAACCATATCTCTTGCATTCCCCTTGGCATTCTTGATAGAGAAGATGACCTCATCTGGCATTTTTATAAAAAGGGTAATTTCACTGTTAAATCTGCCTACTCCATTGCTATTCTCCCTCCATCTTCTTCTTCATCTCTCTCTCCCCCCCCCCTCCCTCAAATATAGAAAAATGAAATGCATTGGAATAATCTTTGGGGACTCCCTATCCCACCAAAAATTAAACATTTTGTTTAGAGGGTCTACAAGAATACCATTGCCACTAGAGGAAATCCAAGACTCAGACATATTGATATTATCCCCACATGCCCCCTATACGGAAATCATTTTGAGAGTACAGGTCATTGCCTTCTTTTTTGTGATTATAGTGCAAAAACATGGTTTGCCTCCCATCTTTTAATCAGATCAAACTTTAATATCAATACGTCTTTTGTTAATTGGTTCATGTGTTGGTTCTCTACTAGCTTTTCCTCAAATGATGAAGAAAGGCACACTTTATCTTTTATTGCTATCCTTTTATGGTTTATTTGGAAGGCTAAAAATGTTGTTATTTTTTATGGAAAGATTATTGACAATCCTAACATTTTGTCTAATTCGTATAGGTTGCTAAAGGATTCTAAGGCTGCTCTTGATAGTACTTTGGTGGATGGTGGGAATACCGGCACACTTTTTTGAACTCCTCCCCCAATCGGTTTTGTTAAGATTAATTTTGATGCAGCATTCTCATCTTCTTCAAATAGGGCTAGTATTGGCGTCATCTTGCGTGGAGACATGGGTGACTTTTTGTATGCCTTAGCAGAGCCAGGCTTATCTTCTTTTTCTGCTCTTATGGCTGAAGGTTTGGCGGCTAAAGCGGGCCTTGTAAAAGCCCTTTCTCATGGGTATTGTCGAGGAAGGGAATTGTCGATAAATCATTAATGCCCTCAAGAACAATATTAATCTTTATAACTGGTCTATTAAATGTATCATTCAAGACTATAAAGCCCTTACTTTTAGGTTTGGTATCATCTCTTACTCTTGAGTTAAGAGAAAGGCTAACAAACCTACTCACTTATTAGCAAGCAAGGCAACTTTTTCCTCTTTGATCTGTAAGGAAGAATGGGATAATCACCCCTCCGAGTGGCTGCTTGATCTCATTCTTTCTGATGCTTGTAACAGTCTAGGGGCGGCCCCAGATTGATGTCTCTTCCGTTTTCTATATGAATTTCTATATATATATACAAAACACTATACCACGCTGATCGATCGCACCCCCAAGCGAGCGCTTGCGGTGTAGTACCCCAAGCGCTCACAAGGAGAGGTGAGCAGTTGCAGACAAAATCCAGAAACCCTTAAACCTGGAGTTTCAAGCCAAGCGCTCGCACCCATGGCTCACATGCACTCGCGAGGACACGCTAGTGATCACGAGGGGGTACCCCAAGTGCTCGCAACTCGAGGGGAGCGCTCGCATCTCCTAGATTCGAAAAATAAAATGGGATTTTCTCCCATTTTGCATGGAATCTTTTGAGCAAGAGCAATCTCATACAATGACGAGTATGTTACCTCATTTTGACCCAAAATAGGTTAGATTACAGCTAAGGGAAAGGAAGATAGGGAGAATAAGGAAAAGAGAGAAGAAGTAGCTCTCCTAAGCCAAAGGTAAGTACATCTCCTTAGATGTAGAACTTTTGGATTAGAGTTTGGGAAATTGGACTTTAAATTCATGTTCTACAACACTTTCTCATTGAATTTATATCAAATTTGTAGAGATTAAGGACTAAAGAAAGGATTCAATAAGGAAAGTAGAAGAAAGAAAGGGATTGTAAGTACTCTTGCAAACTAATGTCAATTCCTCAATTGTTTCTTATAGATCCTTATGAATTGATGGTGAACTCCATTGTGGGAATGTATTTTATTGGAAAACCATGAGAGCCTTGCTCTAGATTGATGTTCATATAATTGTTAGTGATCCCTATGTGAGTTGAATGCTATTTTCATCACTTATGTCAAGTTCTTTTGATGAATTCATGTTATCTATTGAGATCTCATGTGAATTGCTATGAAAATTGAACCTAAGTATGTATTGATCTCATGATTCTCTCTCTATTGATAGATCCATAAAGTTTTCCTTTGAAATCCACATGTTAGATATGTAATTGACATGGATCTAAAATCGAATTGATAACCCCCATGAAATTACCTATTATGGAACATGATATGATTGATTTAAGTGAATTTTGTTGAATTTCCATAAGAAATGTGAATTTATTTAAACTAACATGAAATTGAACATAAGGAAATGTCTTTGACTAAAATTAAGTATGATTGAAACTTTAATTTCCACATATGGACTATGAAATATGAACCAATGATTAGCAATTTCGATTCCTTTGTACAAAGCAAAGATCTCACGATATGAAAATTCATAAGAACTATGAATTATAGAAATCTACTTAAAATAATGATCATATGTAATCCATACGAATGAATTACGAACAATTGAATATGAAATGTGAATGTATTATGATCGAAACTTATTAAAAATCAAGAAACCTCTTTTAAATGTCATGAGAACCTTTATTGACTATTGATATCCTTTGATATGTCTCAATTGTTTATTGAAATTTGAAATGTTATTGAACCTTTGAACTATTGAACCCTCTTTGGACCTTATTGAATTATTGAACATTTGATAGAATTCTAAATTGAGGACTTAACCTTGGGTATAAACAAAGAACTTAACCTTGGGTTTAAATAAGGAAGAGACTTAACCCTGGGTCTAAACATGGTAGAATTCTACTTTTGATGACTTAACCTTGGGTCTAAACAAAGAAGAGACTTAACTTAGGTCTAAACAAGGAAGGGACTTAACCTTGGGTATAAACAAGGAAGGGAACTAACCCTGGGTCAAAACAAGGAAGAACTCTATTGAACTTTGAATCATTGAACTTTTGAACATCGTTTTGGGACCTCTCATTGGGTCTAAACAATAAAAATTGAACCATTTATAATATTGAACTCTTTGACCTTCTTTGAATATTGTTTTGAACACATTGACTCATCGAACCCCTTTGATTATTGTTTTGGGACCTACCATTGGGTCGCAACAATGGAAGTTATCGATATTGACTTGGCTTGTACATTTCCTTCATTTGAACCTATTGAACCTTATTAAACACAGTTCCGGGACCTCCCATTAGGTCGCTACAGTGGAGAACATGAATCTTTGAAATCTTTTATAAAATGATATAAACTAATGAACAAGACATTGACAAAGTCGATAAAAAAATGAACTATGTGATATGAATATATTCGAATCTTAATGATAAATGAGTGAACTATTGACAAGAAGTGTAAAAATAAATACGAAAAGTGATATATTGACTAATTCCAAAAGTGAAAGATGTTATATTTATCATTACATTATGACACATACTCCTTTATTGTCCATGGCATTAATTATAGTTATATTGTTTATTTAAATATACCCATGGATTTATATGTTATTGTTTCCTATAGTTTGAGTTTCATATTGTTATCCACGCTTATGTTACGTAAGAGAAACCTATGTGCAAACCATATCTGCTATCAGTTGGATATGGTTTGCATTTATACTTTCTGAGCCCGTCAAACTCACCCCAATTTTCACAAGTTTAGATGAGATAATGGATTGATCGTGATGACAGCTAGGTATACGATGGACATATAGAGAGATTGATCTCAGATTTTACTTCACGTTGAGACTTTCATATAGAGTAATGTAATAATGTCTTTACATTGGATTGAATGTAATAGAATTAAAACTATATTGGTAGTCTTAATGGATATTATGTGATTGTGGGCACTATTACATTATGTTCATAGTCACTTTATGATTGAGTAGATGGGTTATTGTTTTCGTTGCACTTATTATATTTGATTGGAATGGTTATGGACATATATGTTATGAATGAGTTATGCTTCCGAATCCGGAGTTATGGTAAAGATAATGAATCAAGAGTTATGGTTTAATAATGAAAGGCTTATGTCTAAGGTAAGGCATAAACAAATGTATTACGCTTTCACATATAATTGAATGTATTGGACTATGATACTATGAAACAAATATATGGTTGTTTATGTTATGGAATATAGATCGATTGTTAATGTAACAATCCTAATCCAAGGCGCATACGGACGATATCTGAGTCAAGGTTCGGAGGCGTATAAAAAAATAGTCCAGGGAAGTGTATTCTCTACACTCCCTCCAATAGTTTAAAAGTTAGATATTTAGATGCTAACTAGCAGGCACTCATCACGATAGACAATCGACATCAGGATACTGTACCTTAGTTGTTGGAAACTTGGTTACATGGAAGAAAAAAAAAATAGATGTTGTAGCTAGATCCAGTGTCGAAGCTGAGTATAGAGCTATGGCTCATATTTCTTGTGAGCTAGTTTGGTTAAGGTCACTTCTACAAGAAATGGGACTGATGGTCCTCTTAGCTCTTGTGATGTACTGTGATAATAAGGCAGCTAGTCACATTGTGAGCAATTCCGTATTTCATGAGAAGACCAAACATATAGAAATTGATTGTCACTTCATTCACAATTTGGTGGTGAGTATGCAAGTGGAAACTCCATATACTAAGTCTGAAGATTAGTTGAGTGATCTGTTTACTGAAGCTATGGGAAAATCACATTTGATGCACTTACATAACAAGATGGGCATGATTGATCTGCATGCTCCAGCTTGAGGGAGAGTGTTAACGATGTTGTAATGAGGTGCAGTGGCATTTCTATCCATGCACCATATTTTATATATAAATGGGGGGAGGAGACGTCGTTAGATCTTCTAATGACTCCTCTCTCTCACTCTTTTGGCCCTCTCATCTTCTTCCATTCTCTCTCACTTTTTTTTCTCCTCAATTCTCTTTTTGTTTACTTTAAAACACTGACAACTGCCGAAAACTTGCTTGATCAAAATCACACAACAAAATCCCAAATTCTGGAATTTCGAAAATATTTCACCAAGAAACTTTCAAAAGTTCTTTCCTTGTATCAAACAACACTGAAATCATCTCTCTATGTATAAAATAGAGTTTGTATGGCTACTGATGTCAGCCCTATGTACTGCTGATGTCAACAAAAGGGAATAGGAGCAGCAACAAGTCCTTTGATCTCTTAGCTCTGATACCAAAGTTGAAATTGTATACCTGTCGTAGGACATAAAGAAGAAGAAGAAGAAAGAAACATGAATAGAAGAAATCATGTGTGGGGAGAATAATACTTTCTCCCACACCCAGAATTTTATGTGTATCTGATATGTATTCAATACAGCTAGACCATATAAAGAGCCATATACATATTGAGAATAATACCAGTAATATCTACAACACGTTACTATACTCCTTATCTACACCACCTACCAGACAACCTGCCATAAAGATTACAATATAATTTTTTATATCTTACTACAGAAAACTCTGTTACACTGGAGTTTCAATCAGACATTCAAATTTATACATTCAACATTATATTTTCATCTTCCCTCGACTTTCCTCTGGTAGTTTAGATACCGGCATATGCATAAGAGATACAAATGAAAAGCAACCTCTGTCCAGTTGCTTTTGCTTTTAGTATTGGCACACTTGTATTTTCTTAATACCTGATTTTTTGATACTTATCTCTCTTTACCATACATATTTACTCATTATTTACTTGATCTTTTTGGTTGTCCAAAATCATTGGAATTCAACATGTTCAAGAAAAGGTAATTGTATTCATTTTCTATTCTAATAGGTGTTTTTTTTTTTTTTTTGGGTTCTAATTGTAAACTTAAGAGAAAAACTACAATTTGGATGGTATTTTGTAATTTGAATTAATTTGTGACTGATTGTCTGCTTGAACTCTAGATTCCTATAATCCTATTGGCTATGGGTAGAGGTTGACTTTGGACACATCCGATCACGTAATCACCATAGTAGCTGTAGATTAAAAGGAACTTATGTGTCAATTCAACTTATTATAAAAATCAACAAAATCTTTATAAAACCATATTTTGTGTACTTTACATATATACTCTATTTTCAAAATAAAAAAAGTCCAGTCAAATTCCCTAGGAAGCTATTCTTTGAAAATCAAAATGAATGCAATAGATCAGACATTTACAATCACCCAGTCAGTTTGATTATTGGTGTAACACATCCCTTAAGTGAAAGCCCATAGCTAGAGGTCCTATATGAAAGAATGCCATATTGTAGATTGATTGCAAAATAAAAAAATATTATCTATCAACAAAGAATCAACTCACAAGAACTCATGAACTTTCATGGAGAAAAATATAGATTATACCTCACTAGTTACTACAGCAGTCCAAACGTCCTACCTCCTATTTATTCATGTCTGCTCTCTTTTTCTCTTCATGGTTCACAGGTGAGGAACTGGTAGAGTTCTATTCGTCACTCATCCAATGGGATCCATCAATCTTTATAAATCATTGGCAACCCTAATAGGAGCGTGGGGTGTGGGATCTCTAGGATCCCTTTCTCTAATTGTGGGAAATTTTCAAACTGAGTATAATGACCTCAGAAACTTTTTTCAACTTTCCTTCTTAATAGTATATTATTTAAATTATAAACTATTATAAATTTCCACTAGTTGCAAGAATGTCAATCAACATATTGCAACTAAACCTATAGGGGATAGGGAATTTGCAAATGAGCCCTTATCATAAATTAGTCTTTCAACCAAGCAATTATCCATATAAGCTATTCAAAAACATTTTAATAAATATAATATTTGAAAAACATTTGGACAAACTCTTATATCAAAACCACCTGTCAAATGTATAGTATCCATTGCTGTCGAGAAATCATCTTGAATATAATCTATCCTATTAAGATTTGTGGATTCCTTGTCGAGTATTTACATGTCTAAAATATTGCTCTAGCATCACCGGTTGGTAATATTAAAGCGACACAAATCATACATGAGAACACATAAATCCTTCTAATGTCTAAGGATAATTTGCCAATTGTAAAAGAACTAATCGCACATCTTGACAGTGATAATTATTCAGAGTGTTTCCGATCGATCCTATTCAATGCACATACATATAACATACACCCACATGTCTACTTAGGGTCAACTACCCCAAGTAACCAGCTTTCTAAGTTGGTAAATTCTGAGGGCGTCGTACCACAGACCTGGGTTCAAAACCCGTCTTCACCTACTAATAAATTAACCACCAAAATTTACCTATCAAAAAAGAAAGGGGGCCAACTCCCCCAATAGCTGAGATTCACTAATCCATCACATGCAACAGCACATGACTAATAAATTAACCACCAATGTTGACCTATCCAAAAAAAAG
>JAOXJP010031889.1:0-16790 GCA_025762735.1 Platanus orientalis | reverse complement strand
ACCCAGTACTGGTCCTGTAACTATTGGGTGTTGGGAGGGGTGGACTGGAGACAGACCTAACCTTTGGCATTTTTTTTGCACAAAGTGGCTGCTCATGAGACTTGAACCACGTTAACAGCCCAAGCCACTACCATTGCACCAAAACAATGACCCTTACCTTGGCCTACCCTTGGGTGCTAAATTTAAATTAAAATTGATTTGGAATCTAGTGCTAGAACAAATCACTGCCCACTTTAACTTGTGGAAAGCCATTCTGTTATCGAAAGGAGGTAGGTTGTTCCTTATTAAGAGTGCTCTGGCAAGCATTCCCAATCACTACCTATTATTTTTTCACCATCCCAGTTTCGATGGCCAAAAGGATTGAAACTTTTGCCTCAAGAACTTTCTTTGGAATGATGTGGAGGATGGGTGAAAGTATCACCTTGTGAATTAGAAGTTTGTGTGGCATCCAAAGAAGCATGGAGGGCTTGGTAGTAGAAATATTAAAATGCATAACCAAACCCTTCTTGGAAAATGGCTATGGCGGTTTGGGGAGGAGAAGGATTGCCTTTGGAGGAAGGTCATTGTGGCCAAGAATGGGGATAACTCTATGTGGGAGTCTAGGGAGGTAGGGGAGCCTATGAGATAAGTCTATGGACGTCTATACTCAAAGGAAATGATCAATTCAATAGCTTTGATGGATTCAAAGTGGGATTGGGTGATGATATTCTTTTCTGGAAGGACTTATGGTGTAGAAACACCCTCTTAAAAGATGAATTCGGGAATATCTTCATGATCACTTCTAACAAAGATGGTTTGGTGGCTGATCATTTTGATTTGAGTGGGGAAGGGGTGTGGATTTAAATTTGAGGATAAATTTGAATGATTGGGAATGGGAGATGTGGCTTCATTAGATGGGGTGCCTCGAGGATTGTAGGATAAACTGAGGGAAAGGGAGTAAGTGGGTCTGGGATCTTAACAAGACTAGAAAACTCTTGACTAAGTCATTCTATGATGGGCTAACCATAGGTCATTAGTCCGTTTTTCATTGAAAGAACATCTGGACTCTGGGCATTCTTTCAAAGATTAAATTTTTCTTGTGGACCTTCATTCTAAATAAAATTCTTACCCTTGACCACTTAAAGACTAGAGGGTGGAATTTGGCAAATAGATGTTGTTTGTGCTTGTGTGAGGAAGAGTTGGTGGAACATTTGTTCATCCACTTCTGGTTGGCTTGTAAAATCTAGAGATTTTTCCTTGTTCATCTTACATCCCATGGGTTTTCCCTAACATCTTTAGGGATCTTATTTTTGGATGGTGGATAAGTGAGTTAGGTGATATTTCTAAGGCCATTTGGCATCTCCTCCCGGCTGCTATCTGTTGGATGGTTTGGAAGGAGAGGAACAACCAAATTTTTGAGAATAGTGTCTCATCTCTTGATTGTATTTTTGTTCGGGTATTTCATTTCTTTTTCAATTGGGCTTCTATTTCTAAGGGTTTTGATGAACCGGAGTGGTGTAGATGGTGGAGTTGAGGTTGGGTTTTGTTGTTGGCTTTGCTATTTTCTTCTTGTTGTTTTTGCTTTCTTGTGATTCGCCTTCCTAGTGAATCATCCTTTGTTTTCGCCTTCTTTTCTTAATAAAATCGCATCCTTTCAAAAAAAAAAAAAAGGACACTAGTTTTATCCCTCTCTCTCCATTAAAAAGTGACTAGGTTCTATCTTAATCTAAAAGAAGTTGTCAATCTAGAAGCCTACAAATTCTTTGGGAATAGAGGGCTGATGAAATTGAAGTGCTTTGATAGTCCTTCCCACTATCTTTCTGCAGTCCATCTTAGCGTCAAATAGACACCCCTATTCCTCTTTTTCTATAGTCTCCAACGAATTACGACTGGTGCCGTCTTCCAAAGAATCCAATCTTTAAAGGAAAATACCCCCACCTGCTAGCCTTGGATATGCTAAATTAGGTGTTTTGAGGATGCCCACCAAACTTTCAAAAGATGGATGAAGTGCCCATGAGTATCTACAATGTATTGATCCTCTATGCATAGGATACACAATCCTCTGCCAATTAGCTTGTTGACTGTGAGCCACTTTCTAGCAACACACTCGCACATATGCATAGGTGATTTAGAACCAACCTCCGGTACCAAAACTGATGCAGGACCAAGGCCCTGATACCAAATTGATGCATGACCAAGTTTTTAATACCCAACTGATGCATGATCAAAGGGAGAAAATTCTGATTTTTCATTTTCAATTATTGGGCTAGGGTTTGGGAATATTTGTGAAGGTTGGAATTGCTGATTTAAGTTTTTTTTTTGAGAGAGAAAGAGGTAGAACCTTATAAAAAAATAATAGGAAAGCAAAACGGCACACAAGAGGAGGACCCTCATTAAGAAGGTGAATAACCAAAAAAAAAAAAAAAAAAAACAGCAAAAGAAAAGGAAAGAAAACCCAACAAAACCCCACATTACAACTCCTCACGCCAAATGAAAATCCACTCCCTCTCCTCAAAGTCTCTCCTAATAGAAATCTAGTCAAATAAGGTGTGCTATGAATGTATAAAAGAATCTCTTCATTACTCATTGACTTTTCCTTGAAGATCCTAGAGTTCCTCTCCTTCCATATCCCCCAGCAAATTGCCTCGTGAAGATAAAGACCAAATGATTGACGGTAAACCGTCCAAATCACAAATCCACCAACCCAAAATCAACTCACGAAATTGAAAAGGGAAGGACCAATATGTATTAAGATGTAAGAGAAAGATACTCCAAACCTTATGCGCCAAAGCACATTGAACAAAAAATGATCTACCAATTCCTCCTCTCTCAGGCACATAACACATCTATTTGTCAAATTTCAACTTTTGCTTTTTAAATGGTCAATGGTAAGGATCTTATCAAGAAAGTCATTCCACATAAAAAACGCCACTTTTGACAGGATTCTCGGGATCCAAATGCCATATTGTGGAAACGAGCAAACCTTAAACCCACCCAATTCCATATAAAGAGACTTTAGGGTAATTTTCATTTTTTTAAAAAAATTACCCGTTCCCATCCATCCCCCAGAGTAGGATTGGGCTTTGCACCTTCAAGCAACTCCAACATCCTACCTAAATCATCCATCTCCCAATCGTTCAAATTTCTACGGAGGAGACGTCACTAGATATTACTCTCCTCATCAAAAGAGTCAAAAACCCTACCCTTGGGATCAATAGTCGAAGAATAGAGGTTCCTAAACGAGTCCCGCAGAGGGATTTTCTCAATCCATCTGTCATCCCAAAAACGGATCTCCCTATTGGATCCCAACTTGAACCAAATGAATTTTCAAAAGATATCTTTAACCTTCTGAATGGACTTCCAAATACCATAGCCATGCCAAACCCGAACCTCCTTAGCCTCCCAAGAGGAAGACTCACCAAATCTAGCCACTACCACTCTGCGCCACAGGCTCTCATTTTCAATTCCAAATCTCCAAAGCCACTTAACTAACATTACCTTATTGTGATCTTTAATATATCTTAAACCAAGACCATTACAACCCAAAGGCCTACAAATAAACTTCCAATCCACAAGGTGATACTGGTGATGCTCCTCAGAATCATTCCACAGGAAATTATGGATCATCGCTTCAATTTCAATAGCCACCGATCCAAGTATAGTAAAAAGGGAAAGGTAGTAGTTAGGAATGGAAGTAAGGATGGATTTCAAAAGAGTAAGTCTACCACCCTTAGATAAGAGGGCTGCCTTCTAAGAATCCAATCTCAATGAAATCCTCTTCAGAATCGGATCTCACACCACCCTGGACTTGAAGCTAGCCGCTAGAGGCATACCAAGGTAAGATGAAGGCACAGACCCAATTTTACAACCCAATATCCAGGTAAGATTCAACATGTTAGGCACATCCCTAACTTAGAACATCTCATTTTTAGCCAAATTTATTTTTAACCCTGACATAGCCTCAAAATAACAAAGGATTCACCTCAGAAATCCAAGTTAGGTCTCATCAACATCACAAAAGATCATAGTGTCATCTGCAAATTGCAAATGAGATATTTTACAAACACCTGTCCTAACCAGGAAATCCAGAATGTACTCCCTTCAGCCATTCTAATCATTTTACTCAAGAGTTCAGAAACCATAATGAAAAGGAGGGGGAAAGAGGGTCTCCTTGACTTAGACCTCTTGAGCTTTGAAAGAAACCCGTAGGGGAACCATTTACTAACACCAAGAAATTCACTATTATGATGTAATAGAAAATCCAGCTTCTCCACTTAGCCCCAAACCCTATTCTTCCCAAAATATAATCTAGAAAATCCCAATTAACATGATCATAGTGCCTTTGTTGTAAGTAGGCAAATTCTAGATAGTGTTCTGATTGCAAATGAGTGTCTTGAAGATAGAAAGCCTTTTGATAGAAATGGTTTGATCTGTAAATTTGATTTGGAAAAGGCCTATGATCATGTTAATTGGTAAAAACTTCAGTTGTTGGTTTAAGTTTGGAAATAGGGTTTTAAGAATAGGTTTTTATAATAGGATTTAGGGATAAAAAAACAACAGAGTTTTATTAGTAATTTTAGGACAATGGTTTATAAGATTAGGCTAGGGTTGAGAGGTTTAAAAGAGATTCAGGTTGATTGTAGGCTGTGTAACAAAGGATTTTGTAGTAAATTAACAGAAAAACAAAAAAGAATAGAGCAAGAAGAACATATCAATTAGAGTCACATTAGTTGAACCTAGGAGCCACACCTAGGGTTGAAAGAATCATACCTTCAAATTTCTAGAGTCACCAGAGAACAACCATAGGCCTTGGAATTTTCATTCATCGATCAATGAATCATTAATTAAATTCTGAGTTACAAAGTGTATATGATGCATAGTACTTAAAAAAACAGGTGTATATGATGCATTCTTGCATATGTATATGTTACTACACTCCAGACTTCCATATCCTATTTTAACTAGATTTCCTAAAAAATTTAACTGTAAAATAGTTGACACCTTACCAATATATTGGCCAGAATTTTCCCAATTTACATCGGATTCACAAGATGTTACTCTTTGGACTTTGGAAAGGTAACTAAACAACCTTTCAATTGACACCAAAATCAATCCAATTGACAAGTTTTTAACCTTCAAAATAATGCCTAAAGAGAAGTGATGGAAACTTAATCTTTTACTTTTTTAAAAAATAAATAAAATTTACTTTTTTATGAATAACAAAGACTAATGGAATTAAGAAAAAAGGGCAACAAAACTACAAAAAAAGCCAATAGGCAGCACAACATGCAAACCACGACAAAAAGAAAAGACTGCATCATACAATCTGGAAGGGCCTCCCATTCGTAGTTCCTACTATGATTCACACTCCACTTAGCAATACTATCCACAAGGGTATTCCTAGCTCTTGGGACATGGCGAAGATCAAGATGCATCTCCTTAGCAATCAAACGCACCTCCACAATGTAGTTGTGAGACCTCCACGAGCCCCTTTGGCTACCCATATTCTAAGAGATGACTGTCAATGAGTCACCTTCCACAATGCAATGCTCATAACTTTTCTTCTTGATAATCTGCACCCCTTCTAGTATCCTTTGCAATTCTGCTTGGATAACGTCACAATTTCCAATAGGACCACCTTTCACCCACCAAACAAAGCCATTTTTATCTCTCAAAACACACCTAAACCTTGTTGGGCGGGGATTGCCAAGAGAAGCGCCATCAAAATTAAGCTTCATCAACCCTTGCCTCGGGGGGATCCACTCTGCCACAATAGTCATCCTAGAGTGACTATCTCGGGATATGTAAGAAGGCCAATCTCTATCATATCGTTCAAGGACCAACTAACAAACTCCTTGATGAGCACCCAAGAGCTAGTGTCACAAACAATAGAGTCAATAACCATCCCCACTAATCTTTTCTTATCCTAAAAAACTCTTTAATTTCACTCTTTCCAAATGCCCCACCACCACACTCGGAAGGATGGCCTTCAAAAACATCAAATTCCTCTTCCCCCTCACCCATCCTCTCCATGAGAAGAAAAAGTCTTCCAAAGAGTTTGGCATAACAAAATGAAGAGACAAAGCTTGTTTGAAGTAATTCCAAATTTTGAAGAACTCGCAATGTAAGAAAATATGAGCACCTGTTTCCACATCCAGCATACAAAGCAGACACATTAAGGGAGAAATAGCTATGAGGGGCTGCCTTTTTTGCAGCACATCCATGGTATTTTGTCTATTAAGATAAGCAATCCATGCAAAAGCTTTCACTTTGGGAGGAGCAATCGAACACCATATACCCTTGACCAGGGTTTGGGATATTAGATTGTTATCCTCAATAAGAATAGAGAAGAAAGATTTAGGTGAGAAAACACCATCGGAGGAGGGAGCCCAAATGCGACTATCCTCCTCACTAACAAACACCAAGCGATGGTCATCCATAAGACTACCCACAAGGGGAATTTCCCACTCATAGAGATCTTTAGTGAAGGGAAGGGTCCAATTAAGGCCACCAGAACCTTGGCAGAGGACATCCGCCACCTTCGCATTTTTACGACAATATGATAGACTCTTAGGATATGCTTCGATAAGGGTGCATTCCCCTCACCAAAGGTCTTTCCAAAAACGGATATAGTGACCATTATCAAGGAGGAATCTCAAGTGAGGGAATAAGAGAGGACTCATTTGGATGATATGATGCCAACAAAGGGAATGATGACGAGGAAGAGATAGGTTACAGTCCCACCCATTAGCATTCGACTCATACCGACTTAGGATGATGGACTGCCATAAGCTTCCTAGCTTCACAGAGAATCTTTACAACCATTTCCCCAACAAAGCTCTGTTCCTCTCCCTTATCCTACCCATTTCGAGGCTGCCCTGCTCCTTTGATTTTGAAACAATTTCCCACTTCACCAAATGATCCATCTTTAGGCTATTGCCGTCCCAAAGAAAGTCCCGCTGCAATTTTTCAATGACATCCCCTACTTTGATAGGCCTCTTGAATAATGACATATAGTAAACGAGAATATTTGACAAAGCTCCTTTAATCAACGTTATCCTACCTCCAAGCAAAATGTACGATCTTTTCCAAGAGGCCAAACTTTTAGAAACCTTTTCCACCACAGGGTTCCAAAAGGCCACCGACTTAGAATTCCCACCAAGGGGCCTACCCAAGTATTCGATGGGCCATCTTCCCACCCTACATCTCATTACATCAACCAGACTAGATAGAACATTCTCTTCAACATTAACACCAATCATACAAGATTTGAATAGGTTCACCTTCAGACCCGAGATAGCTTGAAAAATCTTCATACAAAACTCAGTCCTCCTCACATTATCCTGATTAGCCTTAAGGAATAGAATCATATCCCCTTTGCTCGATGAGAAAATGGGTCAGATTTTACAAGATCAGATCAAACCTAGGGGTCTTAAGAAATGATGGAAGGGAATAAAAAGAAAAGAAAGGGAAAGAAAATATAAATTAAAGAATAAAAGAAAATAAATCAAAAAGAAAAAAAGAAAAGAAATTAGTAGAAGAACCCAGACTCCAAATGAACAAATTCAAACTCAAAAATTGAAGGTGGGAGACCATGACCCTATCGTCCCCAATTATAATGCCTTCCACCAAATTCCCCATTTTCGTCTTCTCAAGGATCGCACTTAAGCCATCTGCCACCGGAGAAAAAAAAAAGGGAAAGAGAGGATCCCCTTGACGAAGGCCCCTAGAAGACTTGAAAAAGCCTTTGGAAGTGTCATTCAACAAGATTGAAAAATACGGCTCAAACACACAACCCTTCTTCCGCGAAATCCATCTATCACCGAATCCTTTCTTTTTGAGGACCCATATAAGAAAGTTCCAGTCCACTCTATCATACCTTTTCTCCATATCCACCTTACATACCACCTCCTCCATGTGAGCACCCTGTATATTATCCACACATTCAATAGCAATCAGAATGTTGTCCAAAATCTGTTTTTCCTGAATAGAAGTACTCTAGGTAGAAGAAACCACCTCCCCCATCACCCCCTTCAGCCTGCAGGACAAAACCTTAGAAATGATTTTTTATAGGCTGTTAACCAAGCTAATGGGCCTATAATCACCCATGGTCCTTGCCCCCTCAATCTTAGGCACCAGGATTAGGAATGTAGACCTCATAACTTTACTTGTGATTCCCCGCTCAAAGAACTCAAAGAAGACCTTCATCAAATCATGCTTCAGTATATCCAAACACACTTGAAAAAATAGCATAGAGAAACCGTCTGTCCCATGAGCGTTTGATTCATCCATAGCAAAAACTACACTCTTAACTTCTTCAGTAAAGACTCTTTCAATATCCCTCACTTGAGTGTCTTGAAGAGAAGCTTCAAACATATTTTCAATGATCGGTCGGTCCCCCACTTCCCTCTAATACAACCTCTCAAAAGCTATCTCCCTAAAACACAAAAGGTCCTCCCCCCCCCCCACTGATAGGCACATAATCGTATTTTTTCTTTTCCTCCCATTCGCGATCTTATGAAAATAATTGGTGTTCTTATCGCCTTCACTAAGCCATTTATGCTTCGCTTTTTTATGCCAAAATATTTCTTCCGCGGCTTCGCCTTTATGTTCCTTTCCAAATCCGCAAGAATCTCCTTTCTTTTGGGGCGGAGATCCTCAATGTTGCCTTGATCATCTTCAAGACTCCGATCATTGGTTGCAAGATCAAGATCAAGATTTTGAATATTTTCGTGCACATTTCCAAAAGTGGATTTATTCTAGTCTTGTAGCTTTCGTTTAACATGCCCAAGCTTACTCATAAAGCAAACCCCCCCACCCCCCACATGACACTCATTTCACCACTTAGAGATCAATTCAAGGAAAGACGGGTGAGTGGCCCACATGTTTTCAAATCTAAACGGCTTGGGGCCAAAGCTCCTTGGATTGGTATGAAGAACCACAGGCCAATGGTCAGAGGTAAGCTTTGTTTGAATTTCTTGAAAGACATAAGGGTACATCTCCTCCCAGTCACCTGTAAGCAGAAAACGATCGAGCCTGCACAAAATTGGTTTGTTTTGACAATTAGTCTAGGTGAATTTCGCATTAGAAATGGGGCTGTCATGTAGACACCCCATCTTAACAAAATCATTAAAATCCCTCATGCTGCAAGTAATTCTGCCTCTCAAATTCTTCTCATGGCTGAAATGAATCACATTGAAGTCCTCACCAATCACCCATGGCCCGGCCATCTTGCCTTCATCCCTTTCAGCTCCTCCCAAAAATCCTCGCTGTCAGTAGTTGAAGCAAACCTGTAGACCCCTGTAAACATCCATGTGCCATAAGAGCAATGTCCTTGAGAGCAATAGATATCGAAAAATTGCCCAAGAAAACATCACATTTGCACATGGTCAAAGGGTTCCAAGCACATAAGATTCCACCAACAGTACCCTTAGCTGAAACCACACACCAACTAGATAAGGCTGCCCCAAGGATCCACCTTGCTAACCGGATGGACATAACTTCTTTTTTTGTTTCTTGGAGAACCACAACATCAAGATTACAATTTTTGATAGCTTTTTTCATCAGTCTCTGCTTATCAACACCTCCCAACCCGCGAACATTCCAGGACAACACTATCATAGGTTAACATTAGATGTCCCCGATCTTCCAACCCTCCTTGAAGACTCTCCTCTTCTTTCCCCCATGGTCCCATCCTTCATATCCCATTTAAGCTTCCGCAACTCTCTAATTTCTCTCTCAGACTTAGCAACCTTAACCTCATCAACATTGCTAGACCCCGAGAACTTGAGAAATTTTGATAATTTAACCTCCCTTCCCCATTGCTCACTGTAAAGCCCAATTGTTCAATAAAGATGCCCACTTCTTCCATACTTTCTTCCACACCCACAATGCCATCTCCAGAGTCTCTGACTCTCTGCCGGGCTTTCCTACAGTCTCACAGCATTCCACCATCCTAGTAGAGGGGTCGAGATGCTCTTGGGAGGAACCTGCAGAAGATTTACATGATAAAGAAAGCAAGGAAGGAGGAGATGCATTGTTAGAATGAGTAGAAATAGAGTGCACACTCGTACCTAAAAGGTGAGGGACGGAAGGAGAATCCGGCTTAAAATCAGTGTCCAACACCCTCTTCCCAGAGGAGTTTTGCATCAGCAAGGGATCAGCCTCACTCTCTCTATCAATCGACGATGCATACTCCACATGACGAACAAAACCTTCTTGGAAAGATTCTAGCAAAGCAACCTCCTCATCCGGTCCAACACCGTCCTCTTGGGAAAGGTACTCATCATCCGACCCTTCAGAACAATAAGAAGTCCCCATTAGATTCACAGAGTGTTCGCTAGTGGGGGGGGTAGTGAAACAAGCATCACCCCACCAATCGTTCTTTCAGCATCCCTAAACCAATCAGTAACATCCTCCCCCAAAACCATTGAACCCAAACCCACACTCTCCGATGCTCTCAAATCCCACTAGGGCACGCCATCAGGTTGAGCCTTGGAATGAGCTTAAGAGCCATCCACCTGCAACTTGGCAACATCCCCCCTTTCTTTAGCAAGGTGGACCTCCTTCCCCCTCCTTTTAACAACCTCAAAGTCCCCACCCCTACATTTTTGAAGAACAACACCTGCCGACCACTCGTTGAAAATTTTGTCAATTTCTTTAATCTAAAGCTATCCCTAGAATCAATCGGGGCTTCATCGTCGCTTTCACCATCGGCTCTTCCTCACCTTCAGGCCTCAGCAGAAGAAATACCCAGCCCACTCCCTCAACATCCTCTGTCGCCTCCCTTAAGCCCATGGTTTGTTCGTTCTCAGAAGCATCCAAGGCTGAGAAGGCATTAGAATAAAAACCCTTATGTGAATCTTGATTCTGGTCGGGCCCTAATTTTCAAACCCACTTAAAATTCTTGGTTCGACCGGATGGTCCTTGGGCGGACTCCGAACCAATAAAACCATCACCAAGCCCATCAAAAGTAATGTAGGCCAAATTTTAAGAATGAATGAGATTGGGATTCATATGTTTTAACTCCCACTTTCTTGTAGATGAAAGTCTTGCATGTATCACGTCACTGCAAGTCTGTGTAACAGAGCAAGGTTCAAAATGTCGGTGTTGGTAGAAATGTTAGTTGTGCCAGTTATATGTCAGAAAGAAATATTGTAAAAATCATAGAAACTTACGGAACATATTCTAACCTAACTACATAAACATAATGGAGCAAATAGATGCATTTGGAATGGTAACTTTAGTACGTAATTTTAGCTTATTTTAATACACAAAATGTAATATTCTTAATAAATACACATGTATTCATTTTCATTAGGATTTAATACATAATGATTGACAAGCAGTCTATAATCTAACTGGATAAACATGAGGGAACAAGTGCATTCTCTTCCTCTTTTGCTTCTTCCTCTCCTTCCTCCTTTTATTTTCCTTGGAATTTATCATTTTTCATATTCATTTTGAACATGTCGACATTATGCAATAATACAATGCAAAAAGGGAATATCGCTGGACACCTTGACCTTGTACATCATGTTGACCAAAAAATTGAAGTTTTATAATCTAGTTAATGTTTCATGTTGATGTAGGTAATGTTTCGTGTTAGTCTTGGTCAACATGGATAGATGTTGGCTGACATAGAAGACGCTTCCAAACATTTGAAACCATGCATCAGAGCACACTTGTAAATAGGGACATGTAATCTAAGAATCTGAATATCCTGTTGTTACATTCACATAAAACTTGTTCAATTGTTTTATTAACCGGGTAAGAAAATTATTCCTTCATTGCGCAAATTAGGTATATCTGGTATGCTCATAGGGATTTATCTACAGCATATAGGCTGACCTTCAAACTACCCAAAATAACATGGAGGCATATTTTTGATGGTATAATCTTTCATTTTTTTTTGTTCTTTCTATTCTTAAATAAGATGGATTTGTGCAGTATCTAACTGCAAGTACTTGAGCTGGCTATCACTGTTGTTATATGGTAAGTATATCATTGTATAAACTTGACAACATGCTTTTCCCCTACCATGGTTATGTTGAAATAAATTTTTTTTTTTGGGCAAGTCCAATGTATTACCATGTTGAAATAACTTAATGCATAGAACTAAGTAGACATTGTGACTGATTTAGTTGTCTGTCTATTCTGCACTTGAAAATCTCAAACTGTTTCCTTATCACAGGTATCTGTCATACAACCAGTTTCTGGCTGTGGACTTGCTATACTTTCTATCTTTTCACATTTTTATCTAAAGGAGCTCATGAATGCTATTGACTGGGTGGGGATTGCTTTGGCCGGTGTCGGCACGATAGGTAATGTAAGTCAATAGTGATTCCCTTTGTTGTATTTATACCTGAACTTATTAAATGAAAACCATAAATTGATTAGATTGATTAGATGTTCTTGTTCATGGAATAAGAACTGGACATGATTTTTGTTTTCAAAATCTTATAACTTAATAATCTGTTTTCATGATTAAATTTTCTAACAATAGATGATTGCTTTGATAAGCATATAAAGTCTCTGATGCGATGGTATTATCATGGCTTGAGAAATTCCAACCTTTGTGGAAGCTGAGACTAAGGGTTTCAAGAAACCCTAGTGATCTATATGTTGTCCACAGGATTTATTTATTTATTTTTTTTTATTTTTTTTATTTTTTAATGTTTTGGGAGAGTTTTCTAGGTGAATTTGATGTAACTAGGCTATATGAGCCCTGAGAAGAGGTTAAGATTAAATTAGAGAAGTTTAAGAGTGTTTTAGGATTTTTTCAGATTTTTTTTTGGGTTGACAGTATAGGGAGGGGTATTTTGGTTCAATTTTGTTTTTTATATTATAAATAGGTCCTAAGATCTCTTGTACGACTAGTTTTGCTGAAATAAAGATTTGAGAATTGCTTAGAAGCTGTATGGTTGGTATCTTCTCCAATCTCTCACGATTAAGGTGAATGCTTTTTTACTTCTTGTTCTCTTCTCCTCTTCTCATTTCTAACCTCTTACCTTCTTTTTTCTTATTTTATTTTCTGCAAATAAAATTCTTCTTTTTATCTTATAATCTTCTTTTCTACTTCCTATTTTACATACTTGTTGTAAATTTTAATTTTCCGCAGTATTTTCATTTAAGAATCATGAATCTCAATTTTCTCTTATTCTTGAAATCTGAAAATTTTACAGCAACCTTGTCCTTGATATTTCTCCATCTTTACATTAATCTTTTCTTATTCCTTTGTTTTTTTTTTTTCCTTTCAATTCTTCTTGTTGGGTATTTTTCTCTCTTGAATTTGTTACAACCTAGTAAATTCCATTCTCATATCATTTTAGGGTCTTTCCAAAGGGATTCATAAATTAGTTAAGGCCTTTCAAAGGCTTTCTAATTAATTTAAGGCTTCGCTAAACCCTAACATACACCCTAATGCTTAACCTAAAGCTTTGAAATCATTCTTAACCTTGTAGAATCCATCTCTTAGATATCCTACATCATATTTAGTATCAGAGTCAGGTTTATAACTAATACCATTCTAGTTGGGATTCTTTCTATCAAAAGCCTAATTTATTTTTCCATTATCTCTTATATTGTGGACATTGTTATCATTGGTATTTAGGGTTCCTTCAAAACCTAAATTAATTTAGGGCCTTTCAAAAGGGCTTCAAATTAATTTAGGGTTTGCTCTAAATTCTTTTAAGCAACTCCAAACCCTTGTCCATTCATTTAGGGTCGTTTCCAAAGGGGTTGGATCTTTGCAAGGGCTAACTTTCCATTTGTCTTGCGTCACCTTAAATCCTTTTGGGGTATTCTTGAAAGGGTTTACATCACCCCAATCTATTTGAGTAAGCCCTAAAGCCCTTTTGACCACTTTAGGGACTTTTCCATGAGCCCTAAAATTTTCTTGAAAGCCTAATCAGTCATGGGGATCAGTAATAGTGACTTTTTAGTTGAGGTCAAGAATCAGGCATGCAAACTAGAGTCTGTAAAGGTAGATCTAACAAATCAAATGGACAAACTAGAGGCATTAATGGCACAATTGAGGGTTTGCACGTGGTCATTCATGGAATGCAAAAGGAAAAATAACAGGTTCAGACTGGGAAATCATCACAATAGGATTCTTTATTCCATCATTAGCAGGTTGATTCTCCTGGGCGAGAGCACATGCATAGATCTATGTCACTTCCCTTCAGATCTTCGTAGGATTCAGATTGATTTGTGAGGCTAAATGTACCATATTTCCATGGGAACCGAGATCTGGATGCTTATTTACACTGGATGCATAGCGTGGAGTCTCACTTCAGGTTGCATGATGTGCCTGAGAGACGTAGATTACAGTTTGTAGAGGCAAAACTAAAAGGGACAACTCTTATATGATAGCAACAGTACAATGAGAGTTATGCCAAATCCAACTTGAGAATTTTGTCTACATGGGAAGAATTAAAGGCGGCGATGAACAAGGGGGGATTTCAGATAGAGAGCCCACATCCAGTTAATTCAATTGAAGTAAGGAACATCATCGATTGAGGATTACATCAACAGGTTCCAGCACCTTGCTACGCGAGCAAGTATTAACTAGAATGATGAGATTCTTGTCTCATTATTTAGGTAGGGATTATAGTCGCACATTTCCCGAGGGCTTAGCTACCACTATTATACCAACATGGATGACGCCATTCGAGTTGTTTCCCATATTGATGAGGATCTATAGTTGCATAAGATGAAGAAGCCTATTGTGTAGGCTAGGACTTCACTACCTAGATCATCTCACCAGATATCACCACCTAAACCTAGATGCTCATAGGGTTTCATATCGAAATTCAAGGGTGATCAGTGCTTTACCCACAAGGGCTATGAACATCACAAGTCCCGATGTCCTAGCAAGTTCATGGGCTTTACTGAGAAGAAGCCAGTGGATGATGATGAATTTGAAGAGGAAATTTGTGAGTTGAATGAGGAGATGATTGCAGAAGCTGAAGTGATTGAAGTAGAGGAGGTGAGACAAAGAGCTGCCAAGGGTGTTGCTGGATTAGTCCGTCCCTTGTTGACTTTGCAGATGGAAGGGCCAATGAAATTCAAGCCAAGGAAGAAGCATACCACTTACCCATGGCAGATTGCTCCACATAATTGACCTGAGATTCTTGGACCTCCACTCCAACTCAATGGGGTTGAGTTTTCCAAGAGGAGGAGAGTTGATGCGGTGGCCTTATCATGGTTTGAGACATTCCAACCTTTGTGGAAGCCAAGGCCAAGGAAACCCTACATGTTGTCCACAGGATTTATCTATAATTTTACTATTATTTTTAATGTTTTAGGAGGGTTTTCTTGGTGAATTTAATGTAATAAGGCCATATGAGCCATGAGAGGGGGTTAAGATTTAATTAGAGAAGTTTAGGAGTGTTTTAGGATTTTTTTTTTTTTGATTTTTTTAGGGTTTTCTGGGTTGATTTTACAAGGAGGGGTATTTTGGTTTAATTTTGTTTTTTATATTATAAATAGGTCGTAAGACTAGGGTTGCAAATGAACCGGATTTGGAATGGATATGAACATATCCTCTTCCGTATCCTATTCTAACAGATATTATAAAACTTTATCGTATCCTAATTGCTTAAAAAATCAGATTTCGGACTGGATTTCGGATATTCGGAAAAAAGACAATTCCATATATGTCGTCACAATCGCCAATGCATTCTTCCCTAACCCATGTCTATCCTCTCCAAAATCTCCGATGCCATATGGCCTAACAACGTTGTCAGATGGAGCAAAACACTATCTCTTCTCCTATGTAGTGGGTGTGAACTTCCACTGCAACGTCATAGTTGTGGTAATACCTATGGGTGCCGCCATGGACCAAGATAGAACAAATATGAAGTAAATAGTTTATATATTTTTAAGGGTTTTAGTTATTAGGCTATTTATGATTGTTTGATTAGTTTTAAATTCAATAATTTATTCTCAATATTCTCTATATTGTAATTTTTCAATGAAACGGATATTTAACGGAACAGAGCAATATATATCTGTATCCTATCCGTTTATAACGGATATTTTTATAAATGGATCGGATATGCTTATTTCGGATCGGACGTGGACCGGAACATGGTCATTTTTCGGATAACTTGCAGCCCTACCTAAGACCTCTTGTGTGACCAGTTTTGCTAAAATAAAGATTTGAGAATTGCTTAGAAGCCGTATGGTTGGATCTCCTCCAATCCCTTACGATTAAGGTGAATACTTCTCTACTTCTTGTTCTCTTATTTTCTCTGGCTTCTTACATCTTCTTCTTACACCATCTTCTCTTTTCTTATTTTATTTTTTATAATGAAAATTCTTTTTTCTCTTATAATTTTCTTTTCTACTTCCTATTTTATATACTTGCTGTAAATTTTAATTTTCCGCAATATTTTCATTCAAAAATAAAAAAATCTATTTTCTCTGTTTTCTTGAAATCTGAAAGTTTTACAGCAACCTTGTCTTTGATATTTCTCCATCTTTATATTAATCTCTTCTTATTCCTTTGTTCTTTCTTCTTTCTAATTATTCTCGTTGGATATTTTTCTCTTTTGAATTAGTTATGACTTCGTAAGTTCCCTTCTCATATTATTTTAGGGTCTTTTCAAAGGGATTCATAAATTAGGGCCTTTCAAAGACTTTCTAATTAATGTAAGGCTTCCCTAAACCATAACGCTTACTTTGAAATCATCTTTAACCTTGTAAGAATCCATCTCTTGGATATCGTACATCTCTCTCTCTCTCTCTCTCTCTCTCTCTCTCTCTCTCTCTCTCTCTCTCTCTCTCTCTCTCTATATATATATATA
>JAOXJP010031888.1:0-31132 GCA_025762735.1 Platanus orientalis | reverse complement strand
AGCATCATGTCTTCTTCTTGCCCCCATGCTTTTGATCTTAGGCTTCCATAATGGCTTGTATGTCTCCATCCATTGAAGAGTTTCCTAATCACCAAGCTACATACAACGTAAAATACAAATACTAAAAAAGTAAAGAGAAACCTCAACATGAGAGTATTTACAATGATGCCCATGTATATACCATCCGACACTCTCCCTCAAGCTAGAGAGTAGAGATCCTACATTCCCAACTTGCTAATAATGGAGGAAAATTGATCGCAATTTGACGCCTTGATTAGAATATTAGCAAGTTGATCCTCTGTCCTAACAAAAGTACATATATGTCCTGAGTTCAAATGGTCCCTGATAAAGTAGTGATAACCTCTACATGTTTCGTTCTATCATGTTGAATTAGGTTGTAGGCAATATCAATTGTCACCTTGTTATCACAATACAAAGACACTAGGCCTTGAGTACTGATTCCCAAATCTCCAAACAACCCTCTAACCATAGAAATTCAAACTACCATGGATCTGAACCCTGCCTCTGCACTTAACCTTGCCATTACATGTTTCTTTCTTCTCCATGTAACAATTTCCACCAATAAAGATACAATAGCCTGATGTGGACCTTTTGTCACATACTATCTAGCCTAGTTGGCATCTATGTATGCCTAAACTCGTACATCACTTTTCTGGTTTATAAAAAAGGCCTTTACCTAGATCTCTTTGATATATCAAAGTATTCAAAAGCCCATCTCTAGATGAATAGTGGTGGATGCATGTACAAACTGACTCACAACTCCTATAGCATATGCAATATAGGGCCTGATGAGAGAAAAATTGATTAGCTTTCCCAATTCCCATTAATCTCTAATATCTCCTTACATCAATTAACCTAGAACCTTCATCCTCTCTTAGCTTGTGGTTGGAATTAGTAGAGGTGCACATGGCTTCTGCCTTACCATACTAGTGTCTTGTAGGAGATCTAAGACATACTTTCTCTACGATAGGAAGATGCCTTTCTAGGATCGAGCTACCTCAATACCAAGAAAATACCTCAACAAACCCAAATCTTTAATTTCAAATTCTTTCCCCAAGTAGCTTTTTAGGCCCTTTATTTCACAAGGGTCACAGCTTATCACCACATTGCCATTAACATATACAATGAGTGTTGTCATTTTTCCCTTGATCTTTTTTTCTTTTAATGAATAACGATCACTTCATTCAAAGAAGAAAAATGTTCAAAATACAAAACAGCCATAGGAGCTGTAGAAACAAGCCAAAACTACATTAGTAGTTTGACATATGGTCCTAGTCCCCTACATATACACCCTCCTGGCCCACACTCCATTTAGCCAGCTTGTCAACAAGAAAGTTTTGAGATAGAAACACTTCCCTTTTTTAATGAAGTACCTCTATTCCAAGAAAATACTAGTTTTTTTTATCTCGAACTGTTGGCTTAGATACTTTTTCAATTACTCTACTTCACAAAGACCATCCCTTGTCACCACAATGTCAACATATCCAATAAGAGCAGTCAACCCACTATTGGATGCTTGATGAGGAGTGTATAGTTGGTCTGACTCTGTGTGTATCCTCTTTGTCGCATAGCACTACTAAATCACAAACCATGCCCTTGGTGGCTGTTTTAACCCATAGAGTGCCTTCTTCAAAATACACACTTGGCCTTTAGTAATCAAATGTTGAAAGCCTGGAGGGGGTTTCATATAAACTTTTTTCTTACAAGTCACCATAAAGGAATGCATTTTTTACATCCAATTGTAGTAAGGGTCATCCTTTATTCACCGCCACTAAGATCAAGATTTGCATTGAATTCATCTCAGCAACTGGTGCGAATGTTTCTTGATAATCTATACCATAGGTCTAGGTGTACCCTTTTTGCAACCAGTCATGCATTATATAAATCAATTGTTCCATCTGATTTTAACTTCACTGTAAAGGCCCATTTGCACCCAACTATAACTTTTCCTCTTGAAAGATCAACCAACTCCCGGATGCCATTCTTTTTCAATGCATTCATCTCTTCAATTATAGGTCATAAGCCTCTTTCCAGGGAGTTTTAGATAGTGCCTCAGCACACTGCGATTAATAGAAACGGAAGATGAAGATGATGCAAAAAATTTACTCTTGAGTGAGAGATAATCATAGGACACAAAATTTGCAATAAGGTGCTAAGTACAAGTCTGGACACCTTTCCTATGAGCAATAGGAAAATGTAAATCAGATGAAGATGACAGAATTACCTTGTTTAGATGGTGGTCAAGAAGATTATGGAGGAATCACATGAGGAGTAGAACTTTCCCTTTTCTTTGTGCATAAACTTGTAAATCACTATCTTGGACAACTAAATTATCTCTATTATTCTCCCCCTAAGCATCATGTTCACCTTTTTTTACAGCGATCATTATCATGGCCACCATAGTCAAAGATATGAGGAACTAGACTTGGGGACTCATCATCACCATCAATAGGGCTGTCAATCAAGTCAGGCTAAGCTGGGCTAAGGTCTGCCCGAAATGTTCTACCCCAACCCGAACTCAGCTAAAATAAAACTTCAGGCCTAAAAGTTGGGCCCAAACTCAATTCATTTTAAAACGAGCTTTGGGCCGAGTTTGAGCTACTCGAATGAAAACTCTTTCCTTAATTTTTGGGTTGATTTTAGCCCCATAATTGCCCAAAAATGCATATTATATGGGTTTTTTTTAACAGATGACACTTGAACTATTTGATGATAGTAAATTAGTTTAAAATATATGGATCCAAAATTTATACCACATTTTTCAACTTTAGCAAGTACACCTAAATAGTCATGGAAAAGTCATCAACAAATGTAACAAAAAAAGCAAAAACCTAACAGATAAGTGATGGGGGTAGGCCTCCACACATTAGAATGTACCACATTCAAAGGAGTACTTTTATTATCACTCAAGACATACAAACTACGGCAATGTTTAGCTAACTCATAAACATCACAAGAAAGGTCCATAGAAGAAAAATACAAAAAACAATGGGAATAACTTCTTTAAAGTAAAAAAGAAAAAGATGTTCAACTCAATGGTGCTCTGGAATAGTTGTGAACACTCTCCATGAACTGAAGCTAAAACTAGTGACTATAGTTGTTGAACTAGGGATGTTGTATGTGAATTCAGGTCAACCGGTACAGTCCTCCTTACTCATGTCCTCTACCAATAATCTTCTTTGTCATTAAATTTTGAAATAAGCAAAAGAAAAGGAAAAATGTGACATTGCAACTAAGAGAGTTTGTAATATGGCTAATAGACATCAAGATTAGAGCAAAGTTAGAGAGATGAAGAACAATAGATAAACTCATGGAAGGAGTGAGTGAGATGAACCCTTTCCCTACAATGAGGATAAGGAACCATCTGTTATCCACACTTTGTGTTGTCCAAAATGAACACTATAGGATCAATGTAGAATTTACCTGTCATGTGATCTAAAACACCTGAATCAATGATCCAGGAGGGGCTATATGTAGAGAGAGACACACAGTCGCACTGAAAGTAGAAGCATGTGTACCTAACAAGGCAAAAGATGAAGTGGAAGCAATAGGAGTCTCATGCTCGCCTATCATGTGTCTTAAGAGTGTCTATCTCATCCTTAGTAAAGTTAGGGCCATCCGTGTCAACTATAGAAGTGGGTGCCTGAACATCTACAGAAGTGGCTGATAAGCATTAGAGCGACCACCACCTCTGCCCCCTCAAAAGTCACCACGAAAACTTCCACGAAGACCACCCATATTTGTGTCAACGAAAACTTTTGCTTCTTCTCCTTTCAATTTCACGGAAAATCTCCTCTAATTTGTAGTCGATGCCCTCCAAGGAAACCCCCATTCGCCGGCTAAGATCCATGACTCTTCTTACAACACAATTAGATGAGGAAAGAGGGGGAAGGAGCATTATCGGTTCCAGCTTATCTACTATATCAAACCCTTCTTCAATCGTTTCCTCTCCTAACTGAGAAATATTGGAAAGCTCTTCTTTATACAACTCCTACACCCTATCACCCCATAGCTAACTCCAATGCTCGAGCTGAGGGAAGGTATTAGAGTGCCACATGTTTCAACCTCTTCGATTATTAAGAGGTGAAACTTCAATAGACATGTTTCTTCCTAATGATATGAAGATTCGGACCTTGTACAAAAACAAGGGGGGGCTAAGTTCCTTCGACTTAGAATCGCGAAAGTCTACTATCGTCATCTTCTTCTTTCCTTTGCCTTCTACCGCTTGACAATGGGGCTTTTGGCTAGGAACAAACTTCCTTTCCTAATTGAGATTCCTCTACTTTGAGGAAGAAAGCCACTCCCTCTTTGGCTCGACGGCTCCACCCTTTCTCTCCTCTCCTTCCACCTATTTAAATTCCTTCTTTCGACTTCTCGAGACGGGAATTTGAATCCCTAGCAAAAGAGGCTTTCTTGTGTTGATGGGTAAAATAGTGAGCAAATGGGCTTGAGGCCCTTTTTGAATGCAATCCCTAGGCTCCCCCCGCACCATAGTTAGGCCCATGCACATTTTCAAGGCCTAATTTGAACCTATTAGTTTGGCCTTCAAATTTGTTAGCAGCCCAGACCTGGCCTGGTTTATCCTTTAACACTTATGTCGGTTGGTTCACTACTCAACGATCGGTCAGACCTCCTCTGAAGATCCTCTCCTCCCTTTCCCGCCTTACCCCTGATATCCCTTATTTTTTCTGTTGCCATGACACTTTTTTCCTATCACTGTCCACCACTCTTCCTCTCCACCCGCCCCTTGTGCCACTAGTGACAAAGGACGTGTTTGGACGTGTTGTCTGCCTATGAGTCGACCTTTGAGGTTTCCCTAAGAAATGGTCGTCTCTACCCAGCAAACTCCATCCCTCCTCCAAGTACCTTCCTCATTCCTTCTCTAGGAAGACTTCCGACGAGATCGCCTTCTCCTCATTCCTCTGCAACCATTGTCTGTGATACTCGCCTTCTTCCGTCAGTGGACTCCCTACCATAGTAGTTGGGCTCCAAACTAAAAATCTCCAAAAGAGATTCCTTCCATGTTGCAAGTCTGAAGCTACACTTACCATCGTCGATAGTTATTTTTCCAGGGCACTTGCCCATAGACTGCACCATAACTCTAACCCACTCGATAGAGGAAGCATCCTTTGCATCAGTCTCCAAGAATCCTCCACATGAGTTGCCCACTACCTTAATCACCGACGAGCACCAGAGGTGCGCCGGAAGTCCAAAATTCTTATCCACCCGCCGCTGTCGTTCTTATTAGAGTCCCTACAACCGGCTCAAGGAACCCATACATCCATCAGAAGGTTGAATCTGTCCTAGTTTTTACGCCCTTCCTTAAGTACATGGGTTGCCTCCACTTGTGAAGGGAAGATGAAGAGAACAAGGCAGTTGGCCATTCATTTTACATGCAGCTCCCCCAAGATCTTCTAGATTATCTTGCCCCACTGAGCTAGGTATTGCGGATTTGCAAACTCCCCTTCGATCCTAGCTAACAAGCAAGCCTTCATATGATTCAGCCTTCTTGTAACTTCCTCCTTCTCAACTACTAGCTCCCTCTCACCTATCTGAAATTCCAACTTGACTTGTAATGAGCGGTGGAAGCACCCATCATTCAGCACCTCAGCATATGATCTTTGCAGTATTCTTCCCTTCTCTACGACAGTTGACGCCCTTCCCCTCCGTCAGTACCCCTCATGTTGGTCAAGCCATGGAGGAGCAGCATCCCGATGGGATGTCATCTCCAGCACCAACTTATCTCATATCTCTGAGGAGCACTCAGAATTCAGAGTTACCAGCTAGCAAGTAATACCATGTGGAAAAATAGTCTCAGAGAAGTTGGAAGAATTGGAGATCCTTCTTGATGAACCAAAAGATACATTGCCACAACTTGATTCAATTCTGAAAAATGAATTAAAACCTACTATTTAGTTGGATGAAGATCATGTGAAGTCTCAATAATTAAGAGCATTGAGATATGTGCAACAGTCTGATACTGGAAATACTTTATTGCACATATATCAATTATTGGTTCCATTCAGTATGCATGGTAGAAATTCAAAGATTTTCTTCTTCTTCTTCCTCTCCTTATTCTTTTATTGTTTCTAGTCTTTCTCTACTACTATCCACCATTGACAAATATTCCTACTGGGTTGAAGGTTTGAAGCCCTGAAGGATCAAAGATCCGCTGGTTATAATAGTCCTTGTACTAAACACACAAAGCTATCGGCTGCAGAGGAGTTCTGGGATGACTCTCTACTCATATTGCCCCTAATAGGAGAGCTTTTATGGTGACCTATCTATAGGGTTTTATTCCCTTATAAATGAGATATCCAAGGCCCTTAAATCTACTTGATTTTGTTTAGTGCTTGCTGACTTTTTGTAAACCCTAAACCTAGTCCTTTTAAGTACTGCAACTAGATTTCTGAAGTAGCCTGATAAATTATACTTTTTATATACTTTTAGATATCAGTTTGGGCTGAAACTTTGTAGGATAGTTACCATATCAACCCTATGTTAGTCTGTTAAATTTCATACAGCTCTATCTACTCTAGCAAGGGTTATTTGGTAATTTCCCATCTGCTGTCCTGGTTTCCATATTTTGTTATAAACTGAGATTCCCCTTGATTTAGTGTACTATTAGATCAAATTTGGGCCCATTATCAGTAGGAGTTAGCCTCCCTTAGGCTTTCCTACATTAATACCTCTCACTTACTTGGTCTCATATATCAACATAGCAAAGAATACATATATGGGTATCTAAAAGTATACCCTATACTATACAAAGACATATATAACATTACATGAGAAAGCCATATATCCATGTAATACAACATTACCCCTCAAGCTAGAATGTAGATATTATGTATACCAAGGTTGCCAACAATACGACTAAAATTAGGACTACAAAGGCCTTTTGGGAATACATCAACCAACTATTTTTCTATTTTTACAAAGGGAATACATATCTACCTAGTTTGTAACTTCTCATTGATAAAATGTATATCCACCTGGATGTGCTTGGTATCTATCATGCTGGATAGGATCGTGAGCAATACTAATGGTGGTTTTGCTGTCACAATACAAATCACATAGGACCTTAGGAGTTAAATCCCAACTCTCTCAGGAGATTGTGGATCCACAACATCTCACAAATCCCGTAATTCATAGCTCTAACTCGGCTTCTGCACTCAAAAGAACTACAGCGGGCTGCTTGCTGCGCCAAATGACCAGGTTACCCCCAATAAAGGTGTAGTAGCCTGTGGTGAATCTCCTATCATCCATAGAACCAACCCAATCGGCATCAATGAAGGCTTCAATTCTCAGATCCTTCGACCTATCATACAAGAGTCTTTAATCAGGACTCTTATTTAATTAACGTAGAATACAGTTTACTTCCTCAAAATGAGACGTTGTGGGAGCATGCATAAACTGACTAACCCCAACAACATAAGAGATGTCTAGTATCGTTAAAGTCAAGAAAATAAGCTTACCAATCAATCTCTAATATCAACCCATATCAATAAGTATGTGGCTTGTAGCTTCCTGTAAGTGGTGGTTAGACTCAATGGGAGTCTCACGAGGTCTATACCTTAACATCCCAAAGTCTTGAAGAAGATCTAGCACATATTTGCGCTAGGATATGAGGATTCTATCCTTAGATCTTGTAACTTTGATCCCAAGAAAATATATGAGAAGCTCCAAATCCTTGATTTCAAACTCATTTCCAACAAAACCTTTTAAGCAGTTGATCTCACAATGATCATCACCTATAACCACAATATTATCAACAAAGACAATAAAGGATGTAACATTTTCTTACTAATGCTCACAAAGAGAGTATGATTTGTTTGGCACTTCCTATAGCCATTCATGAGCAAAACACCTTGAAATTTTTCAAACCATGCTCGAGGAGAATGTTTCAGACCATAAAGCATCTTTTTTAAGTAGCACAATTTCCCTTTGCTTGTGGATGGTTGGAAACCAAGTTACAACCCAATGTAGACTTCCTCTCCAAAGTCTCCATGTAGAAAGACATTTTTCAAATTAAGTTGCAATAATGGCTATCCCAAATTGGCTGCAACGTAGATCAAGATAAAAATGGAATTCATCTTTACTACAAGAGCAAAGGTCTACTGATAATCAACCTTATAAGTCTATGCATAGCCCTTAGCCACCAATTTAGCCTTGTATTGCTCCACTACCCCCATTAGGTTGTAATTTCACAGAGAACAACCACCAGTAACCTACATGGACTTTTCCTCATGGGAGATCTACAACATCCCACGTTCTGTTCTTCTCTAAGGTTTGTGTTTCATCATCTATTGCTCTTCTCCACTAAGGTTGAAATTAAGCTTGCGATATATAGCATGGAATAGAAATAGAGGACAAATAAGTAGAGAATGCTGAAAAATCTGGGGACAATGAATCATAATAAACATGGTTGAAATACCTAATAGGTTGATCCTAAAAGGGGGTGAATAGGATTTAAAACTTGTTTACCCCTTTTTGAATTTCTTGGGATTGTTTTTATTCAATTTTAATTTCTTTTAAAAACAATACAAATGTGTGTACTAATATGTAGCTACTCAAGAATACTATCAAATAGATGGTGGGCAAGAGTAGATATGAACTTACAAGTAAAGAGACAAGCAATCACACAATCAAACCATAACACAAGATTTATAGTGGTTCGGTACAATAGCCTACGTCTACTCTTCTAAAGCTCATTACCAAGCGTAGGTATTTTTCATTGAGATTGGCTATTACAATCTATGTCAAAACATATCAAAAACCTAACTACTTGCACTAAGCAAGCTCACAACTACACCTGGTGTCTTCGGCGAGCATAGACTTACTTCCGGTGTCTTCGGCAGAAGTTAAACAATGTGAAATGAATATATCTCCAAAAGATTACAAAGAGAAAGAAAATATTACTACAAGATGGTTGATGTTGCTATTCTTACCAAGTGGGGGTGTTCATCGAAGAGCTAGTATGCCTTAGCACACCCACAATACTTCAAGCCTTGACTCTTGAACTCCTTTAGCTTAGCCAAACAAGGGTTTCCTCTTAGGAAAACCCACAAGTGTCTCTCCTCTTTTGTTGGAAGCTTGGAAGAGTAGGAGAATAACTAGAGAGTGATTTTTAGTAAAGAAGATGGCTTTCAAAGCTCAAAACAGTGAGAGAGGAAGAGGCTCACTTTTAGCAAGGGTTTTAACACTCTAAAATGTTTGAAATGTTGTCCTAAAGAAGAAAGTTTTTCTTTTATAGGGGTCGTGGACCTCTCTCCAATGTTAGATTAGAATCTTTTAAAACGGGCAATTCATCTTAATCATTGATTCAAAAACAGAATTATTTTTTCGAATCTGCATATTTGTAACCGATTACAAGTATAACCAATTATGGATCTGGTAATCGGTTACACTCATGAGTTGCGAAATATAAGAATTTTGCAACTCTTTATGTAACCAATTACAACGAAGGGGCGAGGTGCTCGGAGATAAATTTTTAGTCTCAATCACAGCCATAATCGATTATGTCATTCATAACTAATTACGCTTGTCATCGGTTACATGATTGGTAATCGATTAAGTCTATAACCAATTACCAATCTAGTAATCGATTAAGGAGCCTATTTCTGAACTTTTTCTTTGGCCTTCACTTGTCCTTCTCTTGGGTATTTGCCTTGGGACTTTTAGTGACTTTCTCTTGCATGGATAGGTATACCTTGTGGTCCACTCACACTCAAAATCTCGAATGATGCATGCATGATTTATACCTTAGCGACTATGGAGTTCTTGAGGCATCCTTCCTTCCTTGGGCTTCATGTCTTTGGTCCACTTTGAATCTTCAATTGTAGTATTTTTCTATGCAAAACTTGGACACTTACAAGACACATGAACTTTACATGGGAGTTTTGACCATGGGATTGACAAACAAATTACATATGACTTAACAATAGGTAACAATAAGATATTAAGCACAAGAAGGATTACCCTTCCTAATAGCAATAGAAAGGTGGGAATCATCATAAGGGACAAAAGGGGTACTTGTGGACGAAGTAACCGGTTGAGAGGCACACAAGTCTCAGAAATAGGGGAAACTCGCTTTTTCTAGTGAACAAACATGAGTGAAGACTTTCACCCAAGCCTTCTTTTGGGTGGTTGTCACTGGTTCTTTCTCTTTATGAACAACTACTTGTTCCATCTCTCCCTGGCTAAGATATCCATCAACATAAAAAACATAAGGAGGAACTAGAAGAGGAATAGCCAACTCATCTTCTTTAGCATGTCTACTCTCCCCTTGAAAATGACACTAGGGTAAGGGAAACGCAGAAAACCGACTCATGAAAGATAATATCCATAGAGACAATGTGTCTCTTAAGTAGAAGGATGGTAACATTTGTATCCATTCTAATTCGGAGCATAACCAAAGAACACACACTGAAGAGCCTTAGGGTCTATCTTGGAATAGTCAGCCTCGGGAACATGAACATAACAAATAAAATAAAGACCTTAGGGGGAACTAGGGAAGAGAGGAACCAAGGGTGAAACATAAAAGGAGCTCAGGGGGAAGTTTAATTCCCGAAATGTGAGAGGGCATACGATTCATCAAATACGCAACAATCTAAACGGCACCAGCCCAAAAAACCTAGGGTACATGCATATGAAAGAGAAAGGCACGAATAATCTCAAGAAGATGACTATTCTTTTGTTTAGCAATGTCATTTTGCTCAGGAGTACCAGGACAAGTAGTTTGATAAAAGATTCTATGCACAAATAAATAAGATGAAAAACATGAGACATATATTCCCCTCCATTACCCGAACAAAGAACATTGAACATAGTATCAAACTACGTCTCAACCAATTTGTGAAACAGCTGAAAAGTCAAAAAAAAACATTATTCTTGGATTTCAACAAGTAAACCTAAGTCTCCCTAGAGTAATCATCAATAAAGGTCACAAAATAACATAATCCAAACAAGGAGATAATTAGGGCAGGTTCTCACACATCAGAATGAACAAAGAAAAAAATGAGTGGTACTACTACTCGGACTAGGAGAATAAGACGAATGAGAGTGCTTGGCTAACTCACAGGTTTCACAATAGACATAAAAATTGGAAGAACATAGCCCCAGAAATTTTTTTGCAACATAGGATAGAAAAGACCAAGATGAGAATGCCATCTAAAGAGTTAATCACGCCAAGAAGAGAAATGAGCAACAGGTGATGGTGTTTGCTAAGTGGAAGAGGCAACTGATGAATAACCATGCATAAGATACAACCCCTGATACTTATGGTCTCAACAAATGGTCTTCCCTCAGGTCTTGAAAAACATAATATACAAGAAAGAAAGTATCACTACAATTTAAGTCTTTTATAATATGATTAATAGAAACAAGGTTCAACATAAAATTGGGAACATGAAACACAAAGGACAAAGGCAGGGAAGATGTAAGATAGATACAACCAGTACCAGCAACTGTGGACAAGGAACCATCAGCAATGCATACCTTATCATGGTCGAAAGAAAGATGGTATAAAGAAAAAAGACTAAACATAATAGTCATATTAAGAGATGCCACAAAATCAATAATTCAAGGATGACCAGTCAGGATACGATGAGAAGAGACTGAAGTCCTAAAAAAAAGCACAGGGAACATCATCATGTTGAGATTGTACCATAGATCTCTACGTAGGGCTAGTTTGAACTTTGGAGAACTGGAGACAAACATGCTTGCAATAATTACTAAGAAGCACTTCAAGATATCTTAAAATTCACCATCACAAGTAAGATACCAACACTTCCAAACTGGTTGTATAGTAAGAGAGTAAACCACCACGACCAAGCAAACAACAATGTATAACCCCACTGTCCAACCTTTAAAACTTGAAAACCACATAACTTATAGAGGCTTCAAAAAACTAAATCTCCACAAAACAACTAACAACACATACACTACTTTGAAACGATGGCCAAAGCAAATAAGAGGGGCACAATGCACGGAAATACACCAGAAGCATTGCTATACCATGAATTCAAACAAAAACCACTACAGATTGTGTCAAGATACTATACAGTCTAATGCAAGCTTCAATCAAGAATACCAAACATACTCGAAGCAAACTTGATGCAGCCAATGAGAAGAGATCATTGTATGTGCCGCCTAACAAGAGAGCCCGATTAAAGATTTGTGAAGATTCCTTTAATTCAAAGAGTTTAGGGATATTAAGGATGTTTCTAATTTATTTTAGGGTCATTTTAATTTTAGGGTTTTAGGAATAAGTTTATGCATAGTATTTAGTGAATTTAATGTTTTAGGGTTTTTATGTAATAAAGCTTAAATAGTCAATGGTCTAATTGCAAATAGGGAATTTTATTTATGAGTCCTAGTTAAGAGTAGTAATCTAAGTAATTTAAGTTTCTAAATAGATGGATCTTTAGGTTGTAATTCACCTTTGAGATTTGATTGTTTTGGAATAAAGAATTGGTTTCTTTGAAGTCCACGATTTAGGTTGGTATTTTCTTCTAAACCTTTTACGTTAAGATGAGTTTCTTTTCTTCTTCTTTAATCTTTAATCTTTATACTCTTATTCATCATCTTCTTCTTCTTCTTCTTCTTCTCCCTTATAATCTTATTCTTCTTTCTCTCTTTGATTTCTTGATTCCTTCCATGTTTTCTTGAATTTATTCTATTTTATTCCTTTCTTTAATCAAAAATTACACTCTTGAATTCTTTCTTTAGTCTTCTTGAATCTTCCTAGTTTCTTGATTTCAATATTCTTGATTTCTTCTATAAATTACTTCTATTTTTACTCTCTTTTTTTTGTTTTCTTGATTTAATATTTTTCTCTCTTTTCTTTAATTCAAGAATTCCTTTCTTGCATTCTTGAATTCTTTAATTGCGTACATTCAATTTTCTTCACTTCTTGAATTCAAGATTTAAGTTACCGTCTTTCCTTAATTTGTTTATTGCCTTCTCCTATCATACTTTCCTTGTAGGAGTCTAATGCTTAGGTATCCTAGATCAAAACTCCAAGCAACACAATACCACCAACAGACAAATCGAAGCAATTATGGCCTAGAAACACATGGCTAAAGCTGGAAACTCATACAATGGTACATAGAGTATACAATAGGCTCCAATATTCTCAAAACCAACTAAGCCCAAACAACACATAATGTGATATGGATTTGAATCAACAAGTACTATCACGAATTCTAGGGCTTCAAATCACGTCAAACAATCCCAAAACAGTGATATGAATTACCAAACATAAGCAAAACTTATCATGCAATCCACAAAATACTGTAAACAAGTGATATATAGCATTACACAGTGAGATCCAGTAAAAAACTACTCAAACATCACGAGTTTCAGGGTTGGGCATCAATTTCGAAGGTGGAAAAATCATCATAACTTGCTGAAATCAAAACTAAATTGAGTGAGACTTGTCCCAACAGATTTCTAGCATAAAATTGACAAATCCATTGCCAATATTTTAAAAAAAAACACAGAACCAAACCGGAATGAGCAGATTATTTAGATCTGGGCGAAATTCCAGAGAGTCCTAGAAAAAATCATAACTCACTCAAATATTCTCCAAATCGAGTGAAACCACCACCATAAATTTCTAAAAATCAAAATGAACCAACAAGCGAAGTTTTTCACATGTCTCAACCTCAATGCTTATGTCAGTCATATGGATGCTAGCATCAGCAGCCTCCCTAGATGGCGGTGTTCTTCAAATAGTGAACCTGGCTTTGATACCAAGTAGAAATCTAGGTGATTTGGCCTTTGATGTGTTAAGGTTCCAAGTATGGGAGAAGAGAGGAAGAAGGAGAAGTATATGGAAAAAAATTGTATGGAGAGTGTTGGATACCTCTCACATACTTTGTCTAATATATCAACGTAGCAAAGAATACAAGTACAGGTATTTACAAGTATACACTATACTGTACAAAGATATATGTACCCTTATCGTACAAAGACATATATACCCTTACATGAGAAACTGCATATATCCATGTAATACAACACATTAACGGATTGTTGACCAAAACGAAAAAACCTTCACCACCTTTTATTGGAGAAACTTGTGTCCTAGCTGAAAAAGAGTGGTATCCCTAGGGTGTTTGGGTTTTAAACCCTTGGTGATTTCAAGGTTTTGTTGTTTTGGGATTTTCTTTGTGACTTCAAAATAACTGATCAACATTGGTGAGTTTGAAGTTAATCGGGTAAAGTTTTTACTAGCAATTAAAGGTCTAGTTTTATATATGGTGCTATTTATTTATCGAGTAAACGTGAGTTTTTTATTTTTATATGGTATGTTCTTTATGACATCTGATTATATAGATCATATTTTTTTATCTTAAAAATCCTCCTGTATGAATTCCCTACAAGTTCTTTCTGATTATGCAGTTCTAGATCAATCAACCAATCAAAAAAGCTGTATCTAGGGAGTAGGTTATTAACTTCTAGATAAAACAAGAATGACACTACTCCAAGACCAATATCAAGGTAGCAATTCTCACATGAAATACAAGAACTTGAACAAATGATGAGTACAAAGGGAACACATCCCAAGGACAGAAGAACTTCTTACCTCATAAATTAGCTTGTCTCTTCCAAGCACAGCAAAGCACCCTCTCCCATTTTCTGTTAGAAAACCAAAAAGACCCATAGTTCCTGTCCTAGGGAAGTTTTCTACCCTAATCCAACACGAAAAAGAAAAGCCCTTATTGAGAGGCCACTGCATTGGTGTTTTTATTATAATTCCCTATAAGAACAAAACAAGAAAAAACAGATGGTTAGCTATAATTTATCATTTCTCAAACCAATTGGTTAACAAAATTAAATTGGTCAATGCAAGCCCATACTAAATCACATTAAGCTGAAGAAAACATATAGGAAATATTTATTAGTCCCAGAAGTTGCATGCCTCTAAGTTGGTAAGGTCTATGGGTGTTGTACCACAGATCTGGTTCAAAACCTGTCATCAGCTATAATTACCTATCAAAAAAGAAGTTGCATGCCTCCTTTTATCCCACGTTGCATCTAAATATGCATTTAAACCAAAGGGGTGCAAGCAAAAAGCATATTTACAAAATATATAAAACAGGCTCAATTTGCCTTCTTATTAAGGGGCATGAAAATCTAATAAAAATCACAACAATGACTTCTCAGAGAACTTGGAGCACAATTATTCCAGGCAAAAACATTACTGAGAGTCTATTAGATCATAGTGGGAGGCAAGCCTTAACCTGGCTAATATTTTGAGACCGAATTACATGGTTTTGAGTATTGGCTTCAACCATCATATCTTGGATGTTTTAGCTTCTCAATTCCATTTCCATGACAAGGTATTAGTATACCCCCATTCCAACTGCCCAAAATACTTCTCAAGTGTCTCAGTTAACATGGAAATTGATCAAACCTGCTACTTCTGCAACCTTAATGGGTTGCTAATGTTTGATCAAAGAAAGTCATAACCTCTTCAACATTTGCAATCTGCTACCAATTCACATTTTAATACCAGCATAGAGTCTGCTGGAATTCACACACCTGTTAGTTCAAAAGGTCCAATTGGGAAGTGACAGAGGTCCATTGGAGCTGAAAATCTGGGAGATATGGCTGTAGCACGCTAATGGTTTAGAGGCCACAACTTTGCACCACAATTTCTGATAGTCATGAAATTGGCTTCTATGACAGAAAGAAGTTTCTTATTTATGTCTAAAGAGAATTTATTTATCTAGTTCTGTAGATACAGGCAGGTATTTTAAAAGTTCAAGAGTCAATGTCCAGCTAAAGGTTGCCAAGGAGACAAGTTTTGTGCCTTGACCAAAGTTCAAAGTTACTTAGCCTTGAATAGTTTTTATGTTGACTTTTTGGCTCCAGAAGTTGCCAAGCTTCTTAGTTCCCTAGTATTAGGAGTTCTTACCTTGGTTGGACTTCAGGTTTTATTGAACATTAATTATTTAGTCTATAAAAAGGAAAGAAAGTATAGCTTTCAAGGAACACTTTTGAATTATTAAGTCAAAATTTTCCCTTAGGCTTTTAGTTCCTTCAAGAACTTCTGAGTTAATTGGGTTAGCTTTAACATCTTCCAAGAGGCTTTCCTGTGGTTTCACACTAAGAAAATTAATGCTCAACACTGATCGAAGTACTAAGTCCCTACCACTCCTTGGGTACATAGCAGGAATTGATTTCCTCCACATCAGTTGATAAAAGAGCATGTTCTTTCGTGGGATTAGAAGGCAAGTTCAATGGTAAAGGTTGCATAGATTTTCAGAAAACCCAAAGAACATCTCCAATTGTCCCAAATGAGAGTGGTTAAATACAAAGAACAGGAGAAAATACCACAGTTAAAATCGTTTTATTTTTTATTTAGAGAGAGTATTGTAGTTTGGGATCCACCGTGATTCTTCCATGAATATTTGGGTGACAGATATACATCATTGTTCAAGTCCAGTCCCCAGTCACCTGTTTTTGACAGTGGCAAAGTGGTAAATGAATTAATTTAAGGGAGAGATTATTTTAGTCCAATTCCCCCACTAAGGCTTTCAGCAATGACAAAGCTGCAATAGAATCAATAGAAAACTAGTGGGTAAACAAGTCCTGATGGTTCCAGTCTAGTTGTGCATCCAAAATGGCAAAATCTGCTATCAGTTAAGTCACCAATAGTGTCGTATAGATCAACAACATAAATTATAATCATTGAATTGTTGAAGGCTGTTGATTCAATTGGGGATGACTCAATTCCTCAACCATGTGAAACCATTCTTTCATTAGAAAAAGTAAACATTTTAAAGAGAAAGAAGGAACTAGATGCCTATAAACTACAAAAATTGTCAAAAATTACATCACAAAGGCCTACAAGGTAGCAACCTCAAGGCTAAATTAAAAGCAGATCTATTCAAAAAACCTGCACAGCTAGGACCGAAATAATAAATCATATCAGCAGTCCTAATGAACAACAAACTCCTATCTATCTACAGAGTCAACATAGGAAAGAAATATTCTTAGGTTCCCTAACAAAGGACTGTGTCCTAACAAAGTTAAGATCCTATAAAAGAAACATATCTGGGAGGGATTATCAGCTGCACAACTTGAGCTCAACTTTTTCCCAGTTAGGATAGATATAAAATTAGACCATGAAAAATACAAAAATAGAAACAACAATAAGCTAGTAGTACTGTTTAAAGCTTTCACTTCAATTTTTTTTTTTTTTTTTATTTGAAATTCGTAGAAAATTGAACAATATAAGAAAAGAAAAAAAGATATTAAGAAAGAAAGGAAAACACATTTACAATAGTAATTTCAAGATGGATTAAAAGTATCACTTAAAATCAACTCAATAAAAGAAAACAAAAGATGTTAAACTTAATTAATTTTAAGTATATTTTTGTTGACTAACTGTCGTGAGAAGCAAAAAAAATGCCTACATAAATGATGATGAAAATAATATGGAATATGGTGGTTCAATGCATAAACTAAACAAATCCTATCCCACCATTCAACTTCAACTAGGTCCATATCTACCAATAAATCATGCTCCATGTCTTTCTCACTGCATTGACCCAAGTCCTTTTAGGCCTTCCCCTTATTCATATAGAGCCTTCCACTTGCACCATATTGCTTCTTCTCATCAGTGTAGTCATTAGTCTTTGTTTTACACCTGAACAAATTATCTCAGACCACTTTCTCTCATCTTGTCACCTATTGGTGCCAATCCTAGAAACCTGCAAATTCATCCATCTCTAATTCTATCCTTTTCTAGTCCATCTATGAATCCAACTCAACATGCTCCATAAAGCTTGGCTCCAGTCTGATTAAATTTCCACTTTAATTTTAATGGTATGGCTCAATCACAAAGAAATCTAGAAGCAGCTCTCCACTTCATCCAACGTGCTCTAATTCTAAGGGAAACATCCTCTTCCATCTCTTCCTCCTTATGGATGGTTGAACCAAGATGGTGAAATTAGTCACCCCTAGGTAACTTGAGGTTATCAATTTCAAATACTTTCTCGTTTCTATTCCTAATTTTACTAAAATTGCACCATATGTATTTATTTTTTGTGTGACTTATCTTAAGAGCTTTTGATTAAAAACATCCATTCATAGTTCTAATTTGGACTTCAGCCCTCTCATCACAGTAATCAATATCACTAACAAACAACATACACCATGGAGTCAAAAGATGGAAGAGGAAGGGGTTCTTAGGATGGAAGCGGCCCAAAAGCGTAAAGATTTCCTTGCTAACTTGGAGGTTATTCTCCAGCGTGAAGATATTCATTGGAGTCAGAAAGCAAAGTGTAAATGGATTAAGAAAGGTGACAGGAACTCAAAGCACTACCACAGGAGTGCTAATGGAAAAAATAGAAAAAATTCTATCTCCAGGTTGTGTATTGATGGAGTTGTGGTGGATGATTCAGAGCTAATTAAAGAGGAAGTCATCAGATTTTTTTCCAAACTTTATGCCAAGGAGGTTGGTGTTCGCCCTTTCATTGATAATCTTTTCTCTAATTCATTGGATGCACTTGAAGCTGAGTCTTTGAAAAAAGAATTCTTTAAGGAAGAGGTCAAAGAGGCCATCTTTGGTCTGACTAAAGATAAATCCCCAGGTCCAAATGGTTTTCTATGCATTTCTATCATGAATGTAGGGATATTGTTAAAGACGATTTGATGAAAGTTTTTGAGGAGTTCTTTGAAAGAGGTATGATTAGTAAGGGAGTTAACGCTGCTTTCCTCTTCCTCATCCCAAAGAAGGAAGGTGCTACATGTCTATCTAATTATATGCCTATTAGTTTGGTTACTATCCTCTATAAAATCATCTCCAAAGTCCTTTCTTAGAGGATCTGTGATGTTATGGATAAGGTCACCTCCAACTCCCAAGGTGCCTTTGTGAAAGGGAGATAGATTATGGGCGGTATCCTAATTGCAAACGAATGTGTGGATGGGTTAAGAAAATCGAAAAAGACGGGGCTTGTGTGCAAGATTGACTTGGATAAGGCATATGATAGTGTTAAAAAAGAAAGATTTTGGTTATGTTGAATGGGGCTTCGAAGGGGTTCTTTGGCTCCTCTCATGGTTTAAGACAAGGCGACTCTCTCTGTCCCCATTCATATTTACTCAGGTGGCTGACTCCTTTAGAGCTCTAATGTCTAGAGCCCTCTCTTCATCTCTTATTGATGGTTTCCATGTTGGTAGAAACGGTTTCTCTATTTCCCACCTTCAGATTGCTGATGATACTATTTGCTTCATTAAGGATAAGGACGATCAAGTTTTCCACTTGAAGTACAATTTTCAAATCTTTGAAACTATTTCCGGGCTTAGAGTTAATTTCCATAAATCTAGTATTGTGGATTTGGGACCACGTGGTGGAGAGCGGTGCAAAAAAAATTGGTTTGCTAAAAAAATCCTATATATCTCTAGGAGGCAGGATCACCTTGATCAAGGTTCTGATGTCCAACATTCTAGTTTACTATATGTCCTTATTCAAGATGCCAACTAAGGTGGTTCAGATTTTAAAAATCTCAACATAATTTTTTGTGAGAGCATGGCTTAGGAAGGAAGGATCATTTGATGAAATGAGAGGAGGTGAATAATCCTAAATCTTGTGGGGGTTTGAGAATAGGGCTTTTTGAAGGAGAGGAACTACACTCTTTTAACATAGTGGTTGTGGAGGTTTTCTATTAAACAAGACAGTTTATGGCATTCCACTATCCTTAGCAAGTATGGTATTCAATGTAATGGTTTATGTCTCTTTTATGGAAAAATATCATTTCTATGTTCCCTATGCTTATTTCAAATGTCAAGTTCTCTGTGGGTAGTAGTATCTATTTTCGTTTTTGGAAGGACCTTTGGTGGGGGGATTCTTGTCTTTCCTCTTACCCGAGGCTCTTTAGACTCTCCTCTAACAAAGAAGCCAAGGTTTTAGAAGTTCTTTCAAACTCTATTTTTGGTCCGGTTTGGAACATTACCTTCTCTAAAGATCCTTACGATTGGGAAGTGGATTTGCTAACTGATCTCATGTCACTTCTCAACCTTCCTTTCCAATCTTTTTCCTGATCAGAAAATCTAGATGTTGGAGTCGTCTAGAAATTTTCCTCGAAATCCTTTCTATTGTCTATCACCCATCCTATTTCCTCCCTTGGCTCCTTTCCAACTAGCAAGATTTGGAAAGCTCCAGTTCCAAGCTTTCTCTTAGACTGTTTCTCTTAATTATATTAACTCCATGGACATGTTACAAAAGAGAAGGCCCTATATGCAAATTTCTCCCCATTGGTGTTTTCTTTGTAGACATGAAGGAGAAACCGCAAAACACTTATTCTTGCATTGCAGATTCTCACAAGCCATTTGGAACACTTTCTTCTCAAATTTGAATCGATGTGGGGTTATGCCAAGTGAGATGGTTGATTTTTTTTCTCAATAAAACTCTTGGGGGTTGGGTGAGCGTGAAAGGTGTTTCTTGGATTGTCTTATCCATGCTATGCTATGGGGCATTTGGAAGGAAAGAAATTTAAGAATATTTGAAGGAAAGCATAAGTGTTGGAATGAGGTAGTTATTATTTGGGAATTGAGGAGTTAGATTTTTATAACTAAGGAGTTTCAAGGGCTTTCTATTTCCGGTTTTATGATTGATTGGGTGACTTGCATCTCCTCCAACTCTTCGGTGCCTCAAGCAAGGCGTTGGTTTGGCAGCCCCTTCCCCTCAGTGCCCTCAAACTCAACTTTGATGGATCCTCAAAAGGGAACCCGAGTCCAGTAAGATTTGGTCATTTCATTAGAGATTGCCAAGGGGTTATTATTCGCATAATTGTTAGCCCTCTTGGCACCTGTGATTCTATTAAGGTAGAGGTGATGAGTCTCCTTATGGGTCTTCGGGAGGTTAAGAAAAGTGGGATTTCCCTTGGGTGCATCGAGGGCGATTCCAAGGTCGTTATTGGTTGGGAGACGGGTAAAGATGATGCTTTTTAGAAATATGCTAATTTAGTTCATGAGATTTGGGAGTTAGTTATCTCATTGGAGGTCACACTCCCTCATGTGCCGAGATCCCAAAATGCTCTTACTGATAAAATCGCCAACTAGGGGGTGGGTTTGGATGGTTTATTTTATGCCAATGTAATGCCTGATATTTCGGGTTGATGGGTGTTGGCCTTTGGCTGCTTCTTGTTGTATTATTTCTCTCCCTTTTCTCTCTCTAGTTATTTATCAAAAAAAAACATACACCATGGGACCTCCCCAATATAATACTTGGCCAACCCATCCATGACCAATGAAAAGAGATAAGTGATCAATGCCAACCCCCGGTGTAAACCATCAGTTATTGAAAACTTACTTGTTGCTCCCACAAATGTATTAATGTTAGTTACTTCTCCATCACAAATATCCTAAACAATGTCAATATGTCTACTTGAGATCTAATGCAAAAGCCCATGATACACAGCACTCAATCAACCCAACCAACATATCTTGAACATTGACCTGTGATCCATGACTCATTTAGACATGATCCAACTATCCATGTACCCCACCCATTCAGCAATTCATGGGCTTTCCACCTTCTCGCTAAATGCCATTCAGTATTTATTTTTAGAGAATGAGAATATATAATCTATTTTGTTGTTTTCTTAGTGTTTAGTTGTAATAAGTGGGAATATTTTATGTATATTGTTTTTTTTGGAGTGTTTGGTTGTAGAAAGTAGGAATATTTAATGTATATTGCTGTTTTCCCATGTAAGGGTTTTGTGGTATTGTTCTTGATGTATTCTAAAGAAAACAAATGAAAAAGATTTTTGGATTCCATTTTTATTCCAGTCATTGTTGTGTAAGAGAGCTCTTCTCATTCTATCAAGTATTACGAATTGGTTACATGAATGATTCCTAGTTAAAGACACAAGGATTCTGTCTCTAGACTATAAGCAATTCCAGTCTTGTCGGTTGAGTGATTCCCACATATCCCATCTCTTACGTGTAGCCTTTTGTGTTGCATCAAATTGGTATTACAGCAAGCAGCCCTTCTTTTTGTGTTGCATCAAATTGGTATCAGAGCAAGCAGCCCTTCTTTTTGTGTTGCATCAAGACCCCTTTATCTAGATTCTCTCTCTAGGAACCCAATCATATGCTTTCACAAAGTCAATAAATTATGTAATATCTTTCTCCTTATCTCTAAATTCTTCATCAATTACCTAAGAAAAAAACTTCAATCAATGATTTCCCTCTCATAAATCCAAACTGGTCCTTAGATATTCTAGTTCCAAGTCTTAGTTATATGGCTCATAAGCATGATCCCAGAATAATTGGTACAACTATGAATACCACCATTGTTCTAGAAAATAGGCACCACGATGTTTTCCCCCATTCATCAGGCATTTTCTTAGCTCTAGTAATCTTGTCAAACAGCTTAATGAATCAGGATAATCCATCACCTCCCATGCATTTCCAATCCTCAATTGGGAATGGAATAACCTTTGGTCCTAAAGCCTTCCTTGTCATCATCTTCCTCAAAGTCTATTAACTTTAGACACCTTAATTCTATGAAAGTACTTACCATCTCTAATCTGGCAGATGTTATTCATCCCCCCCCCAACCAACATTCCCTTCCGTGATCTTCATTTAATGTCTCTTGAAAATAGTTCATCCTACTTTCTTTAATTCTTCACCCTTCCTAAAATTCATTGGTCTTCGCTCTAAATAAATCTAACATGATCAAGGTCTCTATGTTTCTTCTCCCTCATTTCTAGACTTCTAGCAAGTTTGTATACATCTTTCTCACCATCCCTAGTACCTTATAATAATGATCATCACTCACTTTAAATTTAGCCCCGGTAATTTCTTTGTTAGCTTCTTTTCTCATCCTCCGAAATAGTAGACAGCTGCTCCTTTTTGTCCATCTCCCCAATCCTACTAAAGCATCTTAGCTTTCTTCTTCCACCTTCCAAATCTCCTCCTCATTCCACCATTTGAGCCTCTCCTTCAATTCCTTCAACTTCTCCCCAAAAACATTGTCTTCCAAACATTCAAACTGAAAAGAAACCCACCACTCCTTTATATTTTCTTTCAAACTTGGAAGCTGCGGCCATATCATTTCAAAGAAAAAAAAAGGCCATAGGCTCTCTTACGGTCTTTTTTCTTTTAAAAAAAAAAAAAAAACTTTTGGCCCATGAACCCGCCCAGAGTACTGGCCCATCAATCCTTAGGCTTACACATGTGTCCGATGTCTTCTCCGACCCCAACTGATGTGGCTCACTTTCCATTTGAAAAAAAAAAAAAACTGTCCACTCCCTCAGACTTTTCCCCCTTGATCTTTTGCAAACCGGGAATATGGACCATTGAACCTCGTTCCTCTCAAACCTTCTCTCCCTGTTTCGCCAGTGATCCTTGCACCTGAAGCCTGCCAGAGCACCTTGAGAGAACCTCAATCTCCTATTCAGCATTACAGTCCCATACTCTTCCTCAACATAATGCAAGCCTGAACCCAATTGAGGCACCTAACCCCTTACCAGTGAAATTGCAACACCTTCCACACTGCCAAACCAAAAAAGATGAGTCACGTAAGAGAGCCACACCTCCGGCTGAGCCGCAGCTGGATTTCACCTTAATCCTCGCCCATTGCAAAGACTGGCTCTCTGAAATCTCAGCTGCAAGAAACGTAATGCAATAGTCTCAGATCTTTCTGAGAGTAGGAGTACCCCAGAGATGGACTGGCACTCCAAACACCCCATCCATCCACCTAGAGTGTCCGATGTGAAACCTTGACATCTGCTCTGGGGTGCTAGACATTAGGAAGGATTTGGCCTCCTTTCCACACCTCAGTTCTTTATCTGAGGACCCTTGCAGCCTATTCCAGAGAGGGGAATACAAATATAAACAAGCTGTTGGGGATCTTCACTTCAACTCCCCATCTATTCACCACATGTGCTTTCGCCATATGCAAAGGGACTGAAGGCTGGGTTCATCCCCATCTATACGACCTACCGGATATGTTTGAAGCTGCCATATCCTGCTTGAAGTTTGCTCCCTTGTTTCTGCACCTCTAATTCCCTTTCCCAAGGCCATTCCCAATTCATCAAAGCCTTCAAGTAGGTCTTGGACGGAGGTTCCTTATCGCTTCTTATTTCAGGCCCCCACCTACATGCAATCATGTTGTTTATTAGAATTGGGCCCCCCCTGGGAAGCTTTCATCCTCCCCAGGGTCTACCACTTGAAAAAATCATGGACACTCCACCCTGACCAAAGAACCCATGGAGAATCGGAGATGACTGAACTGAAATCCCATATTCTAAAGCCTCAACCAACGACCAGCAGTCATCAGAACTTTCACTCAGTTCAGTCATTGGAACCCAGGACTTCATCAGTAGTCGCAACTTTCACTCAGTTCACTCGTCGAAATTTTCACTTAGTTCAGTCATCAGAACCGAAATCTCCCGAGTCATTGGTTAATTGTTTATAGAGGACCTTTTTTTGCTACTCTATTAATACAACCAATCATCTCATTCCATATAGCATTTGTTTCTTATTCCAAATTGCACTTGCATACTTTATCAATTTATCTCTAAATATCAATTTCTTCTTTAAGGTTACACCATTTGGTTATTGGGTACCTATTTTCTCCTTTCCTTCTCTTCATCTAACACCACTAACACATGTTGTGCAGTTACGCTCTCTCCAAGGATAACCTTGCAGTTTTTTACATTTTCACTGTTTTATCCTCCAAGTGAGAATAGAAAGTCGCTCTGGCTCCTTTTTGATCCATTTTTAGAGGTCACAAAATGTCCATCTCTCTTTTAAAGTACATGTTGGTCATTGCAAGATAATATGCCATAGAAAACTCTAGGATTGCATCTCCTCCCTCATCACTTTTTCCAAATCCATATCTTCCATGAATTCTCTCGTATCCACCATTGTCTTTCCCTACATGCCCATTTATGTTTTCTTCCATAAACATTCTCTCCCTCAGCAATTCTTGAATTAATCTATCTACATCTTCCCAAAATTGTCTCTTCATGCTTTCATCTAATCCTCTACCAGAGTGCATATGCACTAATTATATTGATTAACAATTTTCCTAATAGAAATTTCAATCAATATTATAATCCTATTACCTGCTCTCTTTACATATAAAATTTTATCTTTTGGATCTTTATATGCTATTGTGTGTGTGTGCGTGCGCACACACGCATAAAGTAGAACGCAGTGCATAGTCTCACTTTTCACAAATGCAGATGGTAGAAAAAACTCTATCCTGCCAAAAAAATAAATGAAAGCATGCCAAATTACTGTATGTAAAAAGTGCTTTATTTGAGATTATCGAAAATCATGAGGTGTATAACTTGAAAGGGAAAAATAGGTCATGTAAGGACGTACAGAATCATTCCCATTGAGATCGAAAAAGGCAGTTGGCCCTTTTTCATTGAGCATAGATTGAATGCTGGTCAAAAGCAATGAGCAGTACTGCTGCCTCAACCCAATTTTCTCACTGCGGAGAAGAGCAAAAATTTTTCGTATGTCCTTTCCTGATATGCTATGCCCACCAGTAACCTGAATTAGTTGTGCAATCTTCAAAATCACGCTGTCATTCTCTTCTTGGGAAAACCAATCAAGAAGAAAATCAAGCATTCCAGCTCTCACACACGAAGCTCGATTAGAGATGGAATCTCTCAGCAGCTGCTGAAAAACATTGAGCCCATAATGCTGCAAGGAATCATTGCTCTGTCCCACAAGAAAGAACACAGTAATAATTCAGAATGATACAACTCTTACAAGAAAATGTATCATAATAAACACCGAAACAGAAGTAATGGTTCAAAATGTGAAATCAAACAGAAAAGAATATAGTAAAAAGGACAACTAAATTACAAACCTTCTGTAGAACACTAAGGAAAAGTATGATTACGTCTTCATTCTGTGCCAAAAAGAAAGAAAACATTAACAGTGGCATAAACTCCTACATTAGGGTATGAAATCTTATAGTCAAGGACAATCCTATACCTAGTACACAGTTATCAAGTAGTAACCAAAACCACAGATAGCAGTGGCCATGTTGAGAACAGGTGAATCATGCCAATCTGTCTTAAGAAACATCTGTACTAGGTATCCATTACGACTCACCTTTATTACAGATATCACTTTCATATCAAACTTTCCATCAACAAGCATATCAAGCAGCGCACTCAGAAGACCTTCACTTGGCTGCCACTGGCAAAAGTCCAACAGCAAACTTCGCAATGTCTGATAACCCTTACCCACAAGAGCTCTAAATGCAGCCTGCAAAACATAAGAAGAGACAGAGAAAGAATGATGAACTAGAACAGATTAATATTATAGATGATAATCAAAATAAAAATGATAAACAACAAAACACAAAAGATCCTTTCCCTCATTCCCATGCTAATTAGTACTATGGACACGAAGGAGGTAGGTTTACAAACAGAAAAGATCAGACCACTGACACAATCAGCTGACCATGGATAATGAGTAGAGCATCATAAGAAATAGATTAAGCCACACCATCTAACAAGCATAGCAATCTAAAGATCAGAAACCATGCCTTGAGGCTTTAATATAAAGATACACGTTGAAAACCAAATACATCCATCTAAAATTGGTTTCCAACTCTTGCACCAGAGAAAAAGCACGCAACACTGGTGCAGATTCCATAGTAGTTGCAATGAAACTTGGTATAAGGTGGGAAGCTCCTTTGAGAAGCCAATTCAATTCTGCTTTCCCAAGTAGTGAGAAGTAGGAAGCATGGTGAAGTGATTGGTGAAGTGAGTAAAGGTTATTTAGGGAAGCGAGTGAAAGCTTCTGAAGAAGTGTGTGGAAACATCTGGAGAATCGATTGGAAAGCGATCCAAGAAGCGAAATTGTATTTTATTTAATGTAAACTGTATGCTATTGGTATTGAATTAAATATTTCTATCAAACATGTAGCAAAAAAAAAAAGATTTGATGTTAATTTATTGTTTATATTATTTTATTCAAACCCAATGGTTTTTATACATGGTCTTCTATAGTCGGACTCTAAGATGCCAAGTTACCCACAAAAAATCTTATGTCTAAGGTATGGATAGCCATACTAATAACAAAAGTGGTTTGCATATTGATTTTAGTGTCATGATCATAGTTGCAGGGAAGCTTGGTACAAGGTGGGACGCTTGCTTCCTGAGAAACTCATTTGGGAAGCTAATTCAATTCCACTTCCCCAAGTAGTGGGAAGCGCGCTTCCCATGTTTGGGAAGCAAGATGAAGTGATTCAGGAAACATCTAGAGAATTGACTAAGAAGCAATAAAAGAAAAGAAATTTTATTTTATTTAATGTAAACCTTATGCTATTGGTATTAAAAAATATATTTTCTATGAGATTTAATATTGATTTTATGGTTCATATATTTTATTTCAATCAAATAAAAAAGATTTAAATCCAATGGTTTTTATACAAGGTCTTCTATAGTCTAACTCAAAGATGCCTAGTTACCTAGAAAAAAATTTACCAGTCTATCATTTTTCATTTTTTTAGACATGGTAAATTGTATCAAATTTCATAATAATGTACAGTAGATGCAATACAAAAAGGTATCTTAAAATCATCTATATATCAACAATTAGGCCACCATTATTTTAGATCGATCTGTCATAAAAAGAGGAATATTGAGTATCTTGAAATCTTTAAAGATAATGACTAGAAAAACAAGGTGGCTATGATCCTCTAAATAAAAAAATTCAGAATGCCAGCACTTGTAATCAGAAATCATACTGCTTTTCACCTTCCAAACATAGAGTTAATGGGAGCATTTTTTTTTTTTTTTTAGATAAGTAATGGGAGCATGTTTTACAAAATTCGACACTGGAAACAAAACTCTTTCACTGGCCTTATAGGTAAGTCACAGTGGAATAACCCGCTTGCTCTCCCCAAGAAATACACATAGGCATGAATTTCTTCCATTATGCCAAATGGTCAACCATGAAACTATTACCTACCTGAGTTGAATCATAAAGAAAGCTAGCTTGAAAGGTAAGTGAGATCAAAATGCATCTGGATGGGAATTACCCTCCTTCCACATCCACCAAAGAAAAGAAACATGCAGAAAAGACTCCTTTAGGGGATCATGACCAAATGCCTCAACCTGCAGAATGTATAGAGATGGACGATACCAGTACTCCAATAGTTGGCAAGGAGGTTAATGAGGCAGGCCATTCCCAAATCGTTCATAGTTCTGTCTGAATTTGGGTTTCCATACCACCCTATCAGCCACTTCTCAAAGAAACTACTCACCACAATCACTTTCTAGACCACCAATTGATACTCAACTTGTCCCAACTATGTAGTCTGCTACAGAAAGCCTGTTCCTCCATTCCACGCTTAAGGCCATTTCCTCTGTTATATCATAAATAGTCAAGTCTTTCCTGCCTACCTTGACAAATGTCCGTTTTGACCATCCCCTTTTGCCTTTTAGAGCATTCAAATTGCACCCTATCAATCCTCCCTGCTACAGTTATTGGTCTTGAAAGTTGAAACTGCCAACCAATAGAGATTAGAAAAGAAATGGCAAGAGCCACAAAACCAGAACAAGGATTTTCTGAAAACCATTATGTATCTCCTTTGCCAACACTAGGGGAAAGACCTTTAAGGAAATCGTTGGAAAGAATAGCATTGCACAAGCTAACACCATACATAGCTTCTGTTTACCAGGAGACTCCCCCACCCAAGAGCTTTGCAACCTCTAACTAAGCACATAAAAGTAAAGTAGACCATCAGTTCATCAGGGATCATCTGAATGGAACCATTTGTACGCCATTTGTGAAGACTGACGATCAGCTTGCAAATATATTCACTAGAGGGCTAAACAGTGTTCAGTTATCTTCTGTTGTTAGCAAGCTGGGAATGTGGGATCCCTTATTCTCCAGCTTGAGACTTGAGAGGGAGGATAGAAGAATATATACATGGGTGGCATACTTGTAAATACCTATCGTGTACTGGTCTAGTATTGGTATTGTATATTAATACCATACCACATATTATATACCAGATGTCTATATATAAATGTTAATAAGATACAGGAGGTAGAAACTAATCCCCTATGTTTTTTTTTTTCCAAATCCTTTTTCTTCACTTCTTCCTCCTCTACAAGGCCCTAACCTTCCTCTTCTCCTTCCCTTCCAACTAAACTATCTGTCCCATTGTAGTTGTATTCAACAACTCACACTCCCAAAAATACCAGCTGGATGGGCCTTATTCTTGGAATCAATTTGGAGGCCCATAAGCCATGTGAAAATAGACATAAAATAGAAGGTTGGGTCTGTGCCATTGGAATGGGCTTGTGAGCCTGTGGCCTGTCCTACATCATTGAGGTTTACATCCTACGACTGTACTTGATACAGAAAAATAAATATCCCCCAAAAAAAAACTTTTTGAAAAGTGTTTCTTCAATAATGGGGAAAGAAGAAAGATCTTACAAGGAATTGCCAATCCAAGGATGGGGAATGGCTATAAAAATAGATGTAAGAAGAGCCATAGCACATGGTACGGTCCCAAGCAAAACAAAACCTCATTAACTATGTGGATGTCAGAGTCTAGCAATAAAACATATATATCAATAAATTAAAGAAAAAATAATGAATTCCATAGCTTACACTGGAAGTGCATAATGGGATTGGGAGGGAAGAATTAAAAACTGGCAATCTAACAATTTGCACTCTTTCAGCTAAGATAATGAATGGGTAAAAATTAAGTTCAATGATTTTGAAAAAACAGATCCCAGATGAAACTGAATGCAAAAGAAGGAAGAATAATGTGTCATAGTATGTAAGTTACAACAGCCTGATTCAAATTGAAGTAAAATGGTAATGAGGATAAAATTGGAATGGCATTACAGCATACTCCTCAAACCGACAATAAGACCTAAGTACCTTTGAGGCATCATTGCTTGTAAGTAGACAGGTCAGTGTTTGGAGGACATTCAGGACCAACTTCTCTCCACTGCTCTCATCAAGATTGCCATTTAACAATGATACAATATGCAAAAAGCATTCTCCATCACGGAATAACGCCTGATAGTACTGAAGACAAATCCAAATTTCACAGGATATCAAACATCAAAATAACTGCATGAGCTGTTTTGCCAGCAAAGGTTTAATAAAAAAGTAAGCGGGAAACTTACTATTTGATCAGTCAAAAGCATATCTCTCATACCAACCAATAGATCAATTGACAAATCAGCGAAACACTTCTCACGTTCCTTTATACAAGTAAACGTCTCCAAATACTTAGAGCATAACTGCAACTTTGCTATTTGATCTTCTTTAGAAGATGGTTGTAGCTGCAAGCAACATTAACCAAGGAAAAAGGTTTGACTTGCATGCTTTAACACCCAGATGAAAGAAACCAGAAATCAGATGAATGAGTATAATGAATGAGGTACCTTCATTAAGTCAAGAATATACGCAAGCACTTGCTTTCTCAACTCTCTCTCCCAGAACAAATTAAACAAACAATCGATACATGACGAGTCATGCAAAACCAAACTCTTTGCATCATCCGCTATTGATAGATACTCAGCAAAGAGCTCCAAGGAAATTTTCATGCAGTTAAGCCAACATAGGGCTCTCTCAGATGATCTAGTGCTCGGAAAATTTTGAGACACAACACCTTCCAAATATTCAGTCTCAACAGGAGGGCTTATACTTGCAGACTTCCTGAATTCTTGAGCTTGAACACAAGCAACTTTCAGCACCCGTGAAATTCCATTCAATGTCTTGAAAGACACAACAGTTTTCTCAGCTGCAAGCTGTATGATACGCTGCAGGCTCTTCACAAGAACAGTAGCAATCTCGGGGTGACAAGCAGATTGTTCAAGTGCATCTAACAAAGCAGAACATTCAGGCTGCCATAACAAGAAATTTTCAGGTAAGGGAAATTTCCAAATTAAAAAAATTGTGAACAATGAAACAGGCAACTACTGCGGAAGCTTGCCACTAGGATGGCATTGAAAACCGAATTTCTTAAGGATCCCATGAATTAACAGAATATATATATATATATATATAGACACACACTTGTGTAGGTAGTAGATGAATAAACAGATAAGAGAGAGAGAAAAACAAGTCTATATATCTATCTATC
>JAOXJP010031867.1:0-16795 GCA_025762735.1 Platanus orientalis | reverse complement strand
CTGCGAAATGGTTGTTGGAAAGGGTGTATGAGGTGGGAGCTTGGGCTAGTGATTTGAAGTACGTGAAAACGTGTAGAGATGGAACGAGGGTTGTGGTGATTCAACGTAAAGAAAATGATAGAGGAAGATTCCTCCTTTCATCAATCTCGAAGGAGGGTCAGGCAAGGTCGGTTGTTTTTCCTTAAGGAAAAAAGGCTTTGGTTGGGAAAATGTCATCACAGCCTTATCAGATTTGCTGGGTGAAATGGAGGAGAGAAGATTTAGTGAGCAAGTAATGGTGTTGCCGAATCTGGAGGACAATGCTTACCCCAAGCTAAAGATCACAGGACCTCGGCATGCCGGTGTTCTTGGCGCTTTCCCTTTTAAAGCAGGTCTTAGCAAAGTGAGAATTGGGGCTGAGATGGTTTGGTATGAAAATTCCTTTGGAATTAAGACATTTTACCCAGATGGTCCGATTTGTAATGGAGTTTGGGGAAGAGTGGTGGAGGTTTCAAGGGAGGATGCTACCGGTGGATGGGATGATTGTAGTCGACTTGTTAGGGAATTTTTGCAGTGTGGTTATGTCCCTGATTTATGGCCTGTGGATGATGGTAAGACTCTAATTTTCTCAACACTTTGGAGGATGCAGAACAACTAGGAAGTGGTGGCACGTAAGGTTTGGGGAGAGCTGGGTGGTCATTCTTTCAGTGGTCTTCGGAGTGCGGCAGTGTAAACCAAGGGAAGGGGAAAAATAATCTGAGTATCTTGATTGAAGGTCTTCTCGTTCACCTGAGGACCATAGGGATGCTATTTTCCATTGGAAGCCTTTGCGGAAGCCTTGACGGTTGTGCCGATTTGCCGGTCGGAACAACTGACATTAAGGCACCTCGGATTAAGGTCAAGCAAGCTAATCCAGCGAAAATTCCTAAATCAGTGGTCCTTTTTTATCAGTGTTTCAAGTTTCAGGTCTTCTTACAACTAGAACAATTCACTTCCTCACTGACGTCGTGGAAGAATAGGGCATCTCCGTCCAGAGAAGACCATGGGAAGCAGCCAACGGGATTGGTGGTACGTGGGGGGCGGAATATGCTTTACGGCTTCAACTCCAATTCAAATTCAAATTTTGAATCAGCTAAAGATAGGATCATAGGTCTGATCCCCTTCGCAGGTCGTCCAATAGCAACAGAGCAGGTTTTACCTTTCGTTGAAGAAGAATTGCAAGACAGTGCCCTCCTCTCGTTAGGGCATCGAGTTGTGGTTCAACCGAGGCCAGATATATCACTAATGGAACAAATGGGGACCAAACCAAAGTTATATAGTTCTAAACTAGGGGTCAAGATGCACTCTTTAAATCAGGAGCAGGATGGTCCTTTGGAGAAAATTAAGAGGGTAACAGGGAGAGATTGGGATGATTTAGGGGATGGGTTGGGGCAATTTGGTCTCACTAACGAGATAGAGGGATAGGATGGGAATTTTGCAGGAACCTCTTATTGAGATAATGTTGAGGGCTTCGTATTAAACCCAGTGACTTCTTTGACGGAGAAAATTTCGAAGGCGATTCCGGAGGAGCAGGCGAAAGGGGTCGGTTCATCCTCGATGAATTCTAAATTGCTGGTTTATGGACCTCGGTCGTCAATGGGGGAATTGGGGGTGCAAGTGCAGTGCCAAGGGGATTTCGTCGAAGGGAAACTAGTTTTCTCCTCTCCATGTCATCGGTTTTCGTTACCAATTGGATCTGGTTCATCATTAGATGCCACCTTGTTTTGTTCGGAGGGGGATTCAGGGATCTCAAATGGTGGCGATTGATCACTGCTTTTCTTCCAAACTTACTCATCCTAATTCTTCTAAGAGGTTCCCGGTGAGGAATTGCTCTTCCATCGCTCAGGGTCTGGTACCAAAAGGCCAAGAGTTAGATTTCGACAGTGACGAAGTTAATTGGTCTGACAACGAAAGGATGCAATTGTCAGTGATCATGTTAGCTGGGGAACCTGCTTCAGATTCAAGGAAATTTGGGTTCGCAGCCCCTGCCATTTCATCTACGTTGGGCCTAGAAGAGCCAATTCTTTACGAACAGGGGGACACTAGGGGGAGTGGCTGCTTCTCTGGACCAAATTCTTTCTTCTCCTGTATAGGGGAAAATGTTAAAAGGATTCATGATAAGAACCTTTCATTGGCGATGGTCCCAGCAGTTGAAGATGTTGATCCCATTGCTGAAGTCTCAGACTGGGTTTTGTTGAAGATTGGGGAGGTTAGCAAGGTTGTTGGTTTATGCTTTGAGGGATTTGAAGCAGAGGCTTGGGCTTTGTTTACTAAGCTTGAACGTAAGGCTTTCTCTACTCCAGCCAAAGGTCTCTTATGAGGAAGTCTAATCGCGAACTCAGGAATTTGCAATGGGGATTGGCCTATAGACTGGGTACAGGGGTGCAAGGAAGTGGGATTGGTTTTTGTTCCCGTGGGAGTTTTGGAGTTGTTGATGTCAATTAAAATTCTTTCTTGGAATGTTAGAGGTCTGAACAACAGGGACCGTAGAAGATTGCTTAAGGAGATGGTCAGGAAGAGTAAGGCTGAAGTGGTTTTGGTGCAGGAATCTAAATTAGAGTTGGTGGATTGTTGGGTCATTTCTGATCTCAATAGCTTTTCCAGAACAGGTTGGATATCCCTTCCCTCAATTGGTGCAGCAAGAGGTGTTATTATCTTCTGGAATAAAGACTGCATTGAGGAATTAGCCTCAAGGGTGGACAAGTTCTCAACCTCCCTCACAGTAGTTTGTTCTGAAGAGTCTCTCAGGTGGTGTATCTCGGTAGTTTATGGCCTAACAGATAGCAATCTCTTTCCGGTTTTTTTGGATGAATTGGATATGCTCAAGCCCTCTTCGAAACTCCCTTGGTGCATAGGAGGGGACTTTAATGAGGTGTTGTTTTTGGATGAAAGGAGCAGTGGAGGCCGTCGTACCAGGAGCATGGAGCTTTTTGGGGATTTTGTTGATAGAAATAATCTTCTGGATTTTCCTTGCTCGGGTCCAAGATTTACTTGGTCACATTTCCAGGATAGACCGGTGATGAGTAGACTTGACAGGTTTTTAGTATCCCTGGATTAAGAGGACCTCTTTTCGCCTGTTGAAGTTTGTGTTATGTCCCGTCCTGGCTCAGACCATATTCCTCTGTTATTATCAGGAGGTACCTGTCGTCAGGGGCTTACGCTTTTCGTTTTCAGCTTATGTGGTTTCTTTATCCGGGGTTCAAAGATTTGGTGGCTAATTGGTGGAGTTCCTTTGAGGTTGAAGGCCCCCCTGGTCAGAGGTTTTGTTTGAAGTTGAAGCTGCTTCGGGAGAGACTGCGTGGATGGAATCGGAATGTCTTTGGCAAGGTTGAGATGCGCAAGGAATCCTTGCTTAATGAGATCATCCTCCTCGATGCTAAGGAAGAGGTTGAAGGGCTCTCAGAGGAGGAAAGGATGCATCGAGTCTCCCTAAAAGGTGATTTTGAGAGATCCTTGTAGATGGAGGAGGTGATGTGGCATCAAAAAGCTAGGATTCAGTGGTTGAAAAAAGGCCATAGAAATACTAAATTCTTTCATAAGATGGCGAGTTGTCGTAAAAGCTCTAATGAGATTACCAGGTTAAGGATGGGTGAGGTGTGGGAGGATAAGTTCGCACATGGTCCATTATTTTCGTCATCTTTGTGCTGAAGATTGAGGGGTGAAGCCGAGGGTAGAGGGGATTTCATTCCCATGTATTTCCAAGGAGCAAAGTATTTAGCTTGAGCGTCTGATTGAAGAGGAGGAGGTGAAAGGGGTAATCTGCATCTTGGAAGGGCATAAGGCTCCAGGGCCATATGGGTTTCCCATTGCTTTTTACAAAGAGTGTTGGGAGACGCTAAAGATAGATCTAATGGAGGTGGTTAGGGATTTTCATGAGAGGGGCTTTTTGGACAGAGGTAGCAATGCCACTTTTATCTCTTTGATCCCTGAAAAGGAAGGGGCTGATTGTCTTTTGGATTTCAGACCATTTAGCCTAGTTGGGAGCACCTATAAAAAGCAATGGGAAACCCCTTCCATCATTTCGATTAAAGGAGATTCTTCCTTCCATCATTTCGATAGAGCAAGGGCCTTTTTTGTCTGGAAGATCGATTATTGATGGCTTTCTTCGCCCCAGTGAATGTATTGATGATAGGATCCGGAGTGGGGTTCTTGGGGTGATTTGTAAGTTGGATATAGAGAAGGTGTGTGATCATGTCAATTGGGACTTCATCTATTACTTATTGGGGAGATTTGGTTTTGGGAGGTGATGGAGGGATTGGATGTGGAAATGTTTTAACTCAGCATCCTTCTCAGTGTTGGTTAATGGTACCCCCTCTCGCATCTTTGAAGCCTCTAGGGGTTTAAGGCAAGGCGACCCTCTTTCTCCTCTTTTGTTCCTCTTGGTAGCAGAAACATTGGGGGCTATGATATCTAAGGCATCGGAAGGGGACTTTATAGAAGGCTTTAGAGTGGGAAGGGAGGAGGTGATTGTTTCTCACTTACAGTATGCGGACAATACGCTTATTCTATTCGGCAACACTCAAACGTAGATTCGCTATCTGAGATGTGTTCTCTGTTGCTTTGAGGCGGTTTCTGGATTGAGGATGAATTTATCTAAAAGTCAGTTAATTGAGATTGGAGCGGTGCCTAACCTTCAGGTATTGGCCGATGATCTTGGTTGCCAAGTGGGTTCTCTGCCTATTTGTTATTTGGGTCTTCCGTTGGGGTCTCGCTTTAAGAACAAGGAGGTTTAGGACTCGGTGGTTGATAGGATGTGTAAGAAACTAGCAAAATTGGAAAGCTCAATTTCTTTCTCGAGGTGGGAGAGTTACTTTAATTAAGGCTGCTCTGGCCAGCATACCAGTGTATTTTTTGTCTCTCTTTGTTATCCCGTCTCAAGTAGCTCTCCAAATTGAGAAGCTTCAAAGGGATTTCTTGTAGAAAGGAGGTGGAGCTGATACGGGATTCATCTGGTGGCTTGGGATCGGGTGTGTACTCCAAAATCAAAGGGGGGATTGGGTTTGCGTAGGGTGAAAGTGATGAATAAGACTCTCCTTTGTACATGGTTATGGATGTTCGAGAGGGAAGTGAATTGTATTTGGAGGAAGGTGATTGTTTCTCGTTATGGTTTACTTCCCAATGGGGAACCCTGTCCTATTCGCGGCTCTTATGGTTGTAGCCCTTGGAAGGGCATCATGAAGTTGTTTAAGGATTTCAAAGGTGGTTTGAGAGTGGTGATAGGAAATGGGTCGAAGACCAGATTTTGGAGAGATATTTGGTGTGACGAGCAGCCGCTTTGGAGGGTATACCCCTTAGTTTTCTCTTTGGTTAGTGACCCTGATGCATTAGTCCATGACTATTTTGATTTCGGATTTAACCCTCCGTCTTGGCATCCTATTCTTAGGAGACAAGTGTTTGATTGGGAAGTTCAGGACATTGTGGCTTTCCTTGGTAGGCTCGAATCAGTGCAGCTAAATATTGATGAGGAGGATAGGAAAATTTGGGTGGCTTCTCTCGATGGGATTTTTAGCGTGTGTTCTGGTGCCACTTTCTTTGGTAGATATTTGGATCATCTTAGCCCGTGGAAATTCATTTGGTACCCCCCGATTCTCCCAAAAATTCAATTCTTCATGTGAACAGCTTCATTGAATAGGATTCAAACGATCGACTTGCTTAGAAAGAAAGGTCTCATTTTGACAAATCATTGTTGTCTCTGCAAGGAGGATGATGAGTCGGTTTTGCATACTCTTCTTCATTGCCCTTTTGCTTGGGAGGTTTGGTTTGGGCTTTTTAGGGACTTTGGGGTGAGATGGGTTATCCAGAGAGATATGCTTTCCCTTCTTCTTTCTTGGAGAGGGAAGACATTCACAAGGAAAGGAAAAAGGATCTGGAACTTGGTCCCTACGGCGGTTTGTTGGTCTATCTGGTTGGAGAGGAATAGAAGGATTTTTGAGGGGTACACGGAGCCTTCCTTTAGAACTTATCAAAGGGTTAAAGATCTTATCCTTTTTTGGACCACTCAATGTAAAGACTGCGACCTGTTAACACCGGCTGTAATCAAGAGGGATTGGGAGGAGTTAATTGGGTGTGAGCCTTTGTAATCTACTGGGTTGAGCTTCTCTTTGTGTTCAGTTGTTTGTTTGGGGCTGTTCTTTGCTCATTCTCATTTTTTTGGGACTTCTTGTCCCCCTCCTTAATAAATTTTTTCATTCATCAAAAAAGAAAAAAAAAAACAGAATTTTCTTGATCCCATATGGTTCTCTGTTCCATTATTGTTGCTTTTTATCTAAATCCGTCAACCGTGACAGTGAATCAGGCATCTTGTTATTGCAAACATTCAAGATACTCAATTATAAATTAAAAAATCAAAAGGCAGTGGGTGAGACAAATATGAATGTTGAGAACCATGAAATAGTGAACTCTCAATCATAACTATGAGTTCAAAAATTTTCAGTCTGGGTTTTCTCAAGCATAGACTTATTGGGCCCGTCCTATTCTAACTCCTCACACTCATTTGGGTAGCTTTCTCCTTCCTTTCATGTCCTTCCTTTTGGATGGCATTTATGACAAACTTGTTTATATCTTCTATCCAACTCCATTCCACAAATGCATCACATGGCTTGCAGGTGTTGGTGCTGATTTAGTGTCAACTGCAGCCAACGGCACCTAACTTGTCATCTTGTTATTGGTGCATTTTGTGTTGACCAAATAGACCTAGGCAAATCCATGAGCTGCATGGAGTTAAATTTGTAAGTCTAACCATACCCGTTTACGTAGATGAAAACCTAATTTTTAATAAACACTACTAGGCTGATTAGACCAAACTTGAAAGGAGTCTTCAATAGAACAAGAGAAGTCTTTTTTTTTATAATTATTCTTAGGTAGTGTACCATACCTATAGATTAATATATTATGCTTTTGCATGTCCTAATTAATTTAATTGATTGGACTGGGATTAAGCAAATTAATAAATTCTTAATAATATATATTTTTTAAAACACAATTTTTTTATATATATATATATATATATATATATATATATATATATATATTTTTTTTTTTTTGTTTTCTTGTTCTATTCAAGAAAGACAAGCTGATTTGTACTAAAGATGAAGGAGATAAGGTGGTTGTAGTTCATTGAAAAGGTAACTCTAGGGGAAGGTTTGTTGAGGTTCTGTTAACCCCAGATCAAGGATGGGGCGACGGATTATCTAGTGGAGGATGCTGATGATTTAGGGTGGGAAAAGATGGTTTCGGTCATCCTATCAAACTTTTCCGAGGAAGAGAAGCCTCGGCAGACACGCACTCTCTATCCAACGTCTCAGGAATACCCTAGGTTTCCTGTTCACAAGAGGAACAGGGCCAAGGCTTTCAGTTATGATGTTGGACTTCAGAAAGAGCCAGACCTGGGCCAATAGCCCCTGTCTTTTTCTGTCGATTAGATTGATGAATCTATGAGTTGGGAGGGGACTGGGGAGAAGATTCAGCGGGCTTTGATGTTGAAGGAGCACCCTCAGATAGGGCTATTAGCGGTCAAATACGAATCAGATATAGGCATATATGTATTTTTATTCATTTATTTAATTGAATATCTCGAATATTTTACGGATATTTACGAAAGCAGTAAGGGACCTAAGAATTATAAAGATAGAATACGATTTGATAGATCGACGAGAGAATGGGGAACTGACTATTGGGAGCTTTCTTTCATTTAAATTGGGAATGGGAGATGAGAAATGGGTTAAGGATAAGGTTATAGTATTCATATGTTGTATTCTACATAATATGTCCTACAACATTATAATATAATTTTTAATTGTATATTAATTTCAATGGATTCAGATATTTAGTCAAATAATCGAATCGGATATAGATGCATTCGAATCAAATATTAGTGGATTGAACACGAATCGAATACAGATAGTAGTCGAACAATTAACATACCTACCCTTAGATCCTTCCCCTAGATCAAAACAGAGGCCTATTCATGGCCAAAATCTACTGGTTGGACAAATAGGGTTCTCAGACTGTCGACCCAGGGTGTATTGGGTTCCATCGTTGAACACCTTAATTAGGAACTATGGCCCCTGGAACCTTCCTTAAATCAAGATGGATCAAGCTTAAAGGTTTGCCTCTTTCATCTGTGTTCGGATGAAAGGATTGTCAAGCTTGGGGATCTCTATGGGGTCATAGCAAATGTTGACCCTAAATCCTCTAACTTAGAGCACCTGCGATGGATCAAACTCAAACTCAATCCTTGTGACCTTGGCTCCATCCCAAGGGTGGTCGAGGTCTCAGATGGTGAGGCCAACTATCAACTCGTTGCTGGTAGAAGGGGCTTGGGAAAATCAATCCTGAGAGGGAAGTGGATTCCAGTTTTTGAAAACCACAATCGGGCACACGTTAGCAAGCCCATTTGAATTTCAAAAAAGGGTCTTCGCATGTCAGTTCTAAACTGTCGAGTGGACTTGGTAATGGCCATAACACCCCCACTCTTACTTCAAAGAGAAGTGGAGACTGATGGGCTTTTGGGTCTTTTTCAAATGGTCATTTTTATCATAGATTGGACGACCTCAATACCAAGGATACTCCCCACGATAAGGAATTAAAAGCAATTGACAAGGGCAAAAAAGTCTTTTAAATGGGGACAAAGAATGAGCTTTTGCATGCCAAAGTTGACCCCACCTTATTTCGGCTTGCATTAACCATTAAAAAGGACTATTGGGGAAAAAAGGGCATTCCTGGCTCAAAATGCGCGACTTCATAACCCTCCCTCGATCCCAACCCGAACCAAGGATTGGGTTATAAGTCATTTTGGCTATGCCTAATCCCCTAGTCATGTCAACAAAGAAACGACGAGGCAGTAAGAGGAAGACCAAAGGCTTTCAATTGGTCAGTTTGGTGGCGTTTGGGAGCATGGGCAGTCTTCGGTAGGGAGTGATTACCCTCTCCAAGACTCAGATATTGATAAAATCCCCTCCCACAAGGGAAACAAGGAGCTAGTGTAGGTAATGGTGTTGGCAACTTTGATTGATCAACATAGGGTGTTGGAGGTTAGGGAGTCTTCCCTAAGCCAAATCCTTCCAGCAATGCCAGTGATTCAAAGGAGAAGAGCTTCTAGTCTAGAGCTGATAAGGTCGACGAATCAACCCTCAAGCCCGACAGGTAAGTACCCCAACAAATGTGGTGCGATCTCCTCCCCTTGCACCCCCACTTGTTCATCTGCTCCAGTGCACCCTTTGGCCATAATCCCTATCAATGATGCATCCCAACCTATACTTGATGTGTCCCTGTGGGTTCTATCTCAGTTAGAGGCTATGAGCTAGTTTCTAAGGGTGACTTTCAATGGGGTCATGCACAAGGTCAGTGACCTCTTTACAACCCTAGCGAAAGGTACCCTAACAAAATATATTAAAAACTAGTGCAAGGTATGTAGAGAGGTTAGGAAATCCTACTCTCATGGGAAGTATGGCAATGCAAGGAGAAACAAGGGTAAAAGAGAGACGAGGTCCCTCTGTGACATTTAAATGGTTGTGGCTTTTGGGTTTCGGGTATAGTCTATTCTCAATGAATTTTTCTATCTTAACGTGGAGTGTGAGGAGGTTGGGAAATTCTGAGAAGCGTGTCAGAGATGTCATTTCTAGGAATAGAGCTAAAATCTTGCTGCTCTAAGAAACTAGGTTAAGATTGATGGATAGGGGTTTACTCATACAGGTTTGTCTATTCGACTTTGTGGATGGGTTGTTTTTGCCATCTAAAGGAGCCTCAAGGGGAATATGGATGGTTTGGGATACTACTGTCATTGAAATTGAAGATTACAAAGTGGACATTTTTTCTGTCACTATTTTATGGTAGGGTAAAGGGTTCTGGAACCAACTGGTTGGTTACGGGAGTTTATGGCCCTTGCGAGGGTACTTTGCAGAAGGATTTTTTTGAAGAGATCAAAAATATCAAAAGCGTATGGGATGACCCCTAGTGTGTTGCAAGGGATTTTAATGTTGTTATGGAGCCAGGTGACAGAAATAGAAGGGAAGCCTTGCTCCGGAGTATGAGGGCTTTCTCGGAACTAGTGGATGGTTTGGCTCTTAGGGAGGTGCCAGTGGCTAGGGAAAAATATACATGGTCTAACATGCAAGAATCCCCGTGATTCAGCAAATTGGATAGGATTTTTCTTTCGGTTGATTGGGACTCTATATTTCCTTTTTTAAAGGTGAAACATTGTCAGGACCCGCTCGGACCATCTTCCCCTTGTTTTGAATGGTAAAAGGAGGATGTCAGATTCAAAGCCTTTCAAATTTGAGAATATGTGGCTAAAGGTTGAAGGTTTTGTGCATTTGGTTCAAGGTTGGTGGTTTTCCTACCGAGTGACAGGGAAGTCGGGGCAACAGATGAGACTTAAGCTAAAACTGCTTAGGGAACATTTAAAAGTCTAGACTAAGGAGATTTTTGGGCATGTTGTGAAGATAAGAAAAAGAGCTTGCTGCAGGAAATTACAATTCTAGGACATAATGGAGGAAGCTAGAGGGCTAACCCGTGAGGAGTGCAACCTATGGAATAAGCAAAGCATGATTATGCTAAGGTGGTTAATTTGGAAGAGATAAAGTGGAAACAAGAAGCCAAGGTTTAGTGGCTGAAGAAGGGGGATAATAACACAAAAAATTTCCACTGAATAGCTTCCGCCAGGAGGAATGCCAATTTTATCTTTAAGCTCACCATAAAGGATGATCTAGTGGAGGGCATGCTGACATTGAAGAATCACATAACAGAATTATTTATGAAGTTATACAAGGATCCTAGGGTGGTTAGACCCAAGCTAGATGGGGTGGCTTTAAAGTCATTGTTGGAGGCCCAATGTGATTGGCTAGAAAGGCCTTTTGATTTAGAGGAAGTTAAGAAAGCTATTTGGAGTGTTGAGGATGATAACTCTCTCGGTCTTGATGGGTTTACATGGCTTTCTACAAATCCTGTTGGGACATGGTTAAGAAAGATGTGATGGCAACTATTGAAGATTTCTATAAGGATATGTTTCTTGATAAAGTGAGTAATGCAACTTATATCTCCTTAATTCCAAAGCACGGGGAGGTCCACTTGATTAAGGATTTTTGGCTTTATTAGTCTTGTGGGCAGTATGTATAAAATTATTTCTAAGTTATTGGTGTGTAAGCTCAAAGAAGTAATGAAGGATATAAGCTCCCTAACCCAGAGTGCCTTTATAGGAGGAAGACAAAGTATTGACTGGGTCTTAATTTCCAATGAATGCATTGATGCCTTGATGAAGAAGGAAAAGGGAGTTTTATGCAAGTTGGATCTAGAGAAGGCCTATGATCGGGTAAACCGGGATTTTTTGGATTATATGTTCCATAGAGGCTTTGGCTCTTGATGGAGGAGTTGGATGAGGAAATGTTATGGGATGGTGTCCTACTCTCTTCTCAATGGGGCTCCAGTTGAGTACTACTTCCATGGGACTAGAGGATTAAGGCAAGGAGATCCCACGTCTCCTTCCTTATTCTTGATGGTGGCTGAGGCTCTCGGAGCCTTACTAACTAAGGCTTTTGATGGTGGGCTAATGATGGAAGGCTTTGGCATTGGAAATGATGGTTTGGTGGTGACACATCTTTAATTTGCAAATCATACAATTGTTCTGTGCAAGAATTCAGAAAGGAAAATCATCTATTTAAGGTATGTTATAAGGTGCTTTGAGGCGGTGTCAGGGCTTAAATTCAGCTTACCTAAAAGTTGCATGTATGGGGTGGGGGAAGTTGAGGATCTGGCGAGGCTTTTGGATATTCTTGGATGTAAGATTGACTCTCTTTCGTCAACATACTCGGGCCTTCCCTTAGGGGCCCCGTTCAAAAGTAAGCATTCTTCGAAACAATTGATGGAGAGGATTCACCATTGTCTTGCAGGATGGCGAGGGTTGTTATAGGGGAAAGGGGAAGAGGGGGAGGATCTCCTTGATAAAATCGGTCCTTGCCAGCCTCCCAACATATTTCCTCTCTCTTTATGTCATCCATTCGTCGGTGGCGAAAATGATTGAGAAATGTCAGAGATTTCTTATAGGGGAAAGGGGAAGAGGGGGACGGCATGCATTTGATTGCTTGGGAGGAGATATGTAAGCTGCTTGGGAGGAGATATGTAAGCCCAAAGCCATGAGAGGGTTGGGAATCAAGAGAATTGATGCTGTGAATAGAGCTCTTCTATCCAAATGGCTGTGGAGATTTGGCCAAGAGTCGGGTTGTCTTTGGAAGCAAGTCATTGCTAACCAGTATGGCTGGTGAATAATTGGGAATCTAGAAGGCCTATAGCTCCCCATGAGGTTAGTTGCTGGGGAGGCACAGGCAATTCCTGGGAAAATTTAAGGAAGGTATTTTGGTGAAGGTGGGTTCTGGTAGAAGGACTCGCTTTTGGACTGACCTTTGGTGCTCATCTTGGCCTCTTACCCTTGAAGCTCCTCACATTATCAAATCTCGTTGAACAAAGAGGCTATGGTTGCTGATTTTTGAAACCCCCAGCTTCTTAGGGGATGGCACATTCCCCTACGTTGACACCTAAATGATCGAGAGGTTGATGAGATGGTGTATCTTCTTAGGATTTTGGAAATTATGTCTTTTAAGGGAGGAGGTTGAGGATTGCAGGAGATGGTTCCTCTCAAATAGTGGGGTCTTCTCAGTACTTTTTGGTAATGGTGAGGCTCCTATCTTGTGGATGAAAGTGTGGAAGCTGAAAATCCCCTCAAAAGCTGTATTTTTTTGTTTGGATGGCTTGCAAGAATAGACTCCCCACGATGGACCTTCTTCAACGGAGAGGGTTGATCATCTTAAATATTTGCTCCCTTTGCTGCCAAGAAGAGGAATCAGCTAGCCACCTTCTCATCCATTGCCCTTATGCTCGGAAAATGTGGGATAACATGCTTAAGGAGGTCGGGATGGCATGGGTTTTCCCTAACACGCCTGAAGATTTATTTAGTGGTTGGTCCATGGGGAGAACTTCAAAACAAGGAAGAACTCTGTGGAGTGTGATCTACCCCGCTGTTTGGTGAACCATTTGGTTGGAAAGAAACCAGCTCATGTTTGAAAACCATTCGGAACCAGCATATATTGTATATAACAGAGCAAACGAATTGTCTTCTTTTTGGGGTGCAAATTGTAAAGACATGGATGGTAACTCCCTTGTGAATATCAGGCTCGGGTGGGTCAATATGATTAGAGATTCCAGTCCCTTTAATTTTCTGTTTGTTTCTTGGGGATTCCTTGTGCCCTTTAATAAATACTTTCTTTCATCAAAAATAAAATAAAATAAAATAATCTTGGTGTATTATATTAATGTCAATCCCAATCTGATTTCTGTCATTTGAATACATTGTTTTTGTTTTAGATTTTTTTTTTGGGGGATAATTAACAACTTTAGTAGAAGAAAAAAGGGAGGGAATTAAAATACAACAGCCCTCAATCCGGGAGATCTGGCATTACATTAGATCTAATAATTAGTTTAAGCCCACCCCCCATTTAGCCAATTTATCAGCTAATACATTTTGGGATCTCGGGACATGAAAAATAGAGATATTCAATGAAGAAATTAAGTCCCTAATTTCATGAATCCAGTGCTTATATCTCCAAGAACCCTAAGATTCCCCTTCCCCAGCCCACAACTACCTTAAGAGTCACCCTCAACAATTCCATTCATGATTCTCAATTGATTAAGCTCGCCCCATGACTAAATCCTTAACCTCAGCCTTTTTGGAGTTGCAAATACCAATCGGATCCGTGATAATTTGAATCACACTTCCAAAATGATCATGAAGGGTTACCCTTAGACAACCTGTCAAAATTCATCTTGATGACTCCAGGAGGGGGAGGCTGCCAAGCCACAGAGACACCATTTACTCTTTTGGAGTTGAGGGAGATGCAAGTTGTCCATTCCATAATGAAGCTTGACAAGGATAATCCTTGGAACTCCTTAGTAACAAAGGGCCAAGAACCAATCTCGACTTATCGAATCAATAACCTCCTTAAATTTATACCTCCCCTAAAAAATTCTAAAGTTTCTCTCTCCAAATTCCCCACAAGACAACATGAACTAAACATGCCCAGAAGCATCTACCTCACACCCCCAAACCTTGGGGAGTCCAATGGAAGAAAAGATCTACAACATCGCTTGGCATAACCCAAGAGCAATTAGGGTGATGCAGCATACATGTTATTTCACGTACAATTTGAGATCCAAGTCAATTACATAAAGCTATGGGCAATAATAAACAGGATTCCTATTCTCTAATCGAGTGTATATTAAGATCAATCAAAGATTTAGTGCTGCAACTCAAACCAAAAATATGAACCAAATAAAGATTGTAACCAAATCAGATTTAACACTAATATTAGATTTATTTCAGATCACAGAGATCAGCAAACATTCAATGACTGTAAGACCAACTAACAAAGTAAGGGGGCTGAGATTAATAGGGCAAAAATGGGATCTCGGGTAGGCAGTTAATAGCAGATATTTGGGATTATTTAAAGGGCTGTTTTATGGTTGTACAGGTGCTGTTTAGGACGGAAACAGTAAGTGATTTTAGGCCTATAAGGGTCTGATCAGGTTCAGAATGTGGTTCAAACGGAGCCCTAATAGGCTGATGGTAAGAGCTTCAGTTTGATGGTAGACAGCAGGATGGAGTGTTAAGGTAATAGGTATTAGTAGTGTAAAGGGGTAGGATTTATTGGCAGGGGATTGGGATCAAACAGCAGCTGTACAGAGATCTAACAGAGATCTGATTCCTAGTTTGGTGGTGGGAGGGGTGGAGGTGGTTAATTTTGAAGATATTGCTAATGAAGCTATTTGTTTTTACTCAAGCTTGTATAAGAAAGAGAATGTTAGCAGATCAGTGATTGACAACTTGTTTGATTCGACGATGCCGGTTGATTTGTCCAGCTAGTTGGAGAAACCTTTTGAGGACGACAAAGTGAAGAATGCAATCTTTGCAATGGATGTTTCTAAATCTCCGGGGCCGGATGGGTTCACCATTCTTTTTTTCCCAGAATGTTGGGAGTTCATTAAAGAAGATTTGATGAAGGTGTTTGGGGAATTTTTTGAGAGAGGTGAATGAACAAATCAATGAATGGTACCTTTATTGTCTTGATTCCTAAGTGTGAAGGAGCTTAAGATTTGGGTGCTTACAGGCCAATTAGTTTGGTGAGTAGTTTGTATAAGATTATCTCCAAAGTGTTGTCCTTTAGAGTGAGGGTGGTCATGGATTTGGTGGTGGTGAGTACTAAAAGTGCTTTCATTAAGGCGAGGCAGATTACAAATAGTATTTTGATAGCCAATGAATGTGTGGATCAGCGAAAGAAATCTAGGGAGAAAGGTGTGGTTTGCTAATTGGACATAGAAAAGGCGTATGATCGGGTAGATTGGGATTTCCTGTTGTGGGTTCTAATAGAGAAAGGCTTTGGGTATAGATGGATTAGATGGATGGAGGGCTGTTTTGAAAGTCCTTATTTTTCAATTTTGGGGAATGGGACATTAAAAGGTTTCTTTAGATCTTGTGGTCCTCGATAGGGAGACCCGCTATCCCCTTTTTTATTCTCTTTGGTGGCGGATGGTTTAAGTGTCATTCTAAGAAAGGCAGTGATTGATAGTTTGGTGCAAGGCTTCGTTACGAGGGAGGCGAATTTGATGATTTCTCACCTACAGTTTGTTGATGATAATATCCCTTGATGCAGAATTGATAATATTAAAAATACAGAGATGTGCCTGGAGATTTTTGAAGTGATTTCAAGGCTATTTAGGTGAACTTGGATAAGTCTAGCATGGTGGGTATTTATGTGAACCAATCTTTGTTGTGTGAGCTTGCTGAGGTTATGGGGTGTAAAGTTGACTCTTGGAATATTTGGGAATCCCTCTTGGTGGGAATAAGAAATCGGTGGCGTTTTGGGACCCGGTGATGGGAAAAGTCTCTAAAAAATTATCTTGTTGGAAGAAACAATATATTTCCTTGGGAGGGAGGTTTACTCTGATAAAAGCAACTATGGCCAACCTTCCAGTGTATTATATGTTTGTATTTAAAATGCCTGCTAAGGTGGTGGCTCAGATTAAGGAATATCAACGGGAATTCTTATGGGAAGGTGGTAGACAGAAGAAGGATCATCTGGTGTATTGGCAACAAGTGGTGAAGTCTAAGGAGCATGGAGGGTTCGGTTTAGGGAATGTTAAGTCAAAATTTGGCATTGTTAGCTAAGTGGTTGTGGAGATTTGCTACAGAACAAGGGAGTTTATGGCATCATTTCTAATCATTACGGGATCGATGCTAATAGTTGGGACTGTCGTCAAGTTCTTCGTTCCTCCCACTTTCTGCTTTGGAAAAACATTATTCAAGTAAGTCCCCTTTTTTACCTTCATATGCGTTTTTTTGTAGGAAATGGTACGAGAAATCTTTGTTTTCTCTCTACAAGAGTGGGAATAATTTTCTCTTCTTCAAGCTATGGTAACAAGATTAGAAACCTTGGTTGGTGATTTCCTCAAAGTATCTATCTCTTTCTCCTTATTTTCCTTAAGAAGGCTTGGGTTGGGGATTTCCTAAGTTGAGGTTGGTGATTTCCTTAAGGTATTTGTCTTCTTTATCTTTTTTATCTTCTTCTTGAACCTCAATTAATAAAACTGTAAATTTTATGAAATTCTTTAATTTTACTTATCAATACTTATCAGAATTTCATGAAATTTTAACCGTAGAATCCTTGAACATGTCAGAAACTACCTTAAAAATTTTGGAATTTTTTTATGCATCAGAGGGGTATTTTAGTAATTT
>JAOXJP010031857.1:0-16795 GCA_025762735.1 Platanus orientalis | reverse complement strand
GAATACCAAGTATGTAAACTCACTAAAATCTCATGGATATTCAAATAAAATGATGTGAATCCACCAAAACTTCCTAGATTAACAATCATATGGTGAAGAAACTAAAATATCAATCATATTGAAGAATTGACATGAAGAATATGGTAGGAATTCAAAGAAAATAGCTCATCATGTATGAAAACTCACCTAATCTCATAGATTTACCAATAAAGTAAAGTGAACCCAACAAAACCTCATAGATTAACAATCAAGTAATGAACAAGCCAAAATACCAACCAAATAGATGAATAACCATGAAGAAATAGTAGAAGGAACATAGGAGTAACACATTATATATGAACACTCACCAAAAATTGATTTCCTCCTTGTCTAAGCTCCAAATTCTTCTAATACTTCTTTCTCCTTTCCCCTCCCAAGCTTCTCTGGTGTTTTGGTTGTGTTCTCACCTAATTTGGATAAGAAATGAATTAAATTTCCTTTGAGGTTCGATAACACACTTATAAAAAGATTCTAATCCAAAGGGGGGTCAATCCCCAACTTTTTATTTATTTCTAGGTGTCGGTGGTTGATTGGGATGACTCACGGTAGACCCTGGTACCCCTCCGCTGTCGATCGCGACACCCTACGGGCGACCGGCCTGCACACACCCGAAGCTCCCAAAATTTATCAAAAAAACCACTAGTAATAGATTGGCCATAACTTTCTGTAGAAAATTTAGAATTAGGTTATGTTTATTGGTTTAGAAACTAGACTTCAAGAAATTTTCAAAAAGGTATGGCTCAGCTTCTAATTCCATTGGGATTTATGTCAATGGGCCTGGGAAGTTACCTCAATTATGAGGTTAGGATAATTTTTGAACTTGAGTAATTTGTGATCCAACTTGGGTTCTATACTTCTAAATTGGTCCAAGGGATTCCTAGCCCCCTCTAAGATATTTATAAATATGAAAAATATAATTTTACCCTTGTGGATGAAAAATTACAATTTTACCCCTTAAGTGCAACACGGGGTGTTACAATAGGAGCATGGGAAGAGCAACTAAAAGGCCTTACCAAGCCTTGTTCTTGCATTACAAGCAATATGTTGGCCCGTTGTCTCTTTTCCTCTAGGGTCTTGCCCCTTGACACAAACTCCCTAATAGATGGGATATCATCATTTTTTCTCATTCTTGCAGTTGTGTCTTGCGATTCCTCAAAGGGGTAACTCTTAATGTCTTCAAAGTCATCTTCATGAATGGGAGGTATCTGTTCAGGCTCCATTACTCTATTAGGAGATGGGATGCACTAGGGTTTCTTTTCATGGGACTTACTCCTTTTCCTCTTGGGTCTGCTTGGCTCATCATTTCCTTTGGTTGCTAAAGAAGATGGTGAAACTAAATCAACATCCTCTTGATGACCCTGTGATCATTTGTTAAATTGTTTAGGCCATTGAATAGACAATGTCTTCTTACCCAGCATCTTATTTTGAGACTTGTCAACCATTATTATGGTGCCTTAACTGCCATAAAAAATAACCCAGGAGTTGTCCCTATCTTCATTATATCTGACAACTGAAAAGAATGAGTTATACCACCATTTGAGATATCGATAGTCAAATTGGAGGTTGTCTTGCTTAGTCATTTCCTTAGGGACAGCTGTACGGCTACCTGTGTCTAACCTCGGGAAGTATAAATAAGCCTCCTTGATCAACTCCAAATTGGTTTTCCTACCCACCATCTTTACATGAGTAGGGAGGAAAACAAGCCCTTGAAAGCATGAAAACTAACGTGCAAACTAATGAGAATTATAGGCTTCAATATGAAAATGGCTATCTCTCCTCCACGCCAAACATCCGCTTTGAATGGAGTAGAAATATGCCCATGCGTCCCCCGCTAGCAACCCATCATCTGCTAGGGTCTGCTTTCCGAATAAGTGGTCTAGGACAAAGACAAGCTTTTCAATGGAGAAAAATAAAGCAGTAGGCCATAACACCATCTTTGCCTGTTGATTCTTTAAAGTATTGATGTATGCGATGGTACGAAGGTTCTTCTTTCCTCTTTGGTAGCTAGAAGGGAAGTGAAGCCCCAACCACACACAAAAGTATTGAAGAGAGAAATGTACTAATTTTTTCCCTATTCGACCTTCATTAAGACCTGCTTCTACAATATCTCGTAGACCGCTATACGAACAACAAAGACTGCAGACTGCTAAGTTCATACGAATCCCATCAGCTAGATTTGCAACAGCTATGAATACTCCGAGGCGTATGCGCTCACCCACATTGCTAGGGAGAGCCCACCCACTCAAAAAGGTTGCGTATACTCCGACCAAGAATACAGGACCATCAAGGTCGACACTGTGTTGAATATTGTTTTTAGTCCATGGTAAGGGTTTGCCTCCAGCAGTCAGACCTAAAGAATCCTTGCAAATGCGTTTGAGCCAGTTACCATATGAAACATTTGTCATCAAACTCGGAGAATATCTAAAATAACCTTCGGCACGTGGTGGAAAGTGTCTTAAAGTGAGCATTGAAGGGGATGTACTCCTCCATCAACTTCCCCTCAAAGGGTAAATGGCTCACGCCAATAAATTCCCACAGTAAGATACCCAGCTAGCCATATTGACATAAAAAGGTATTGGTGTTAGGGCACCATCTCAAAATTGCCTTTGCTACCATAGCATGGTGCTTGTCGAAGCTACCAGTAGAACCACGTAACACCTCAGCCATGCCAATGACATTTATCTCTATATGGTATTGGTCAAGGTAATACCCGACAAGAGCTTCCCATCTACTCCCACCACTCGAGAAAGAAGAAGATCCCCTGTAAAGCTTGCCTACCCATCTGGCTTCTCCCAAACAGATCTTTCAAATTAAACTCCTAAGATCACTGGTAGTGGAATGTTTAAGAGTTTCCCCTTATTCAATGGAGGGTAGCAAGGTTTCATGAACTGAGTAATCCTAGCTGGCATAGTCATCTAAAAGACACTAACCCTTGCAAACAACTCTAATAAAATATGGCTGGTGCATGTTCAGTCATGGGATCAATAAATTCAAGATCAAAAAGACTTCGATTATATGCCCATTCATGAGTCTGATGAGTGGGGGAAAGAAAACTTTCATGACACTCTCGGTCGTATAGAATTCTCCTCCTAGGAACCATTATTCTATAAACAGGAAATCAAAATTTAGATGTGGATATAGATAAGAAAAATGCACTTTCTAACACTTTATGAAAATGTGTGCAAATGAGTACTCTTAGTGCATGAATGTTACTCATCATTACACATTCACACACGTTTTAGCAACAACGTGAATTCAGCAGCATAACCCCTTATAGTGAGTGAATGACTAAATATTTATCCATTCATGCCCAACATCCTACCTATCAATGAGAGCACGAATAAAATTCACCTCAACCTGTGCATGAATGCAGGGAGAGCCTTTCGCGACCAATCAAACCAGTCCTATGGTGGTGAATGGTTCACTAGAAGCTCCAGTCTTCGCCTAAGACGACAACCAGAGCAACCGAATGTGTCAAATGGCCTAAAACCTCAAATCTTCACTAAAGCTCGTGAAAATTATTCCAAAATACTCATTTTTTTGAGATGAAGATTCCTATCTAGGTATGCTCTAGATTTGAGGGCTCTAAACTCACTAAAATGCTAATAAAAAGCTTTGGGTCCGAGCAGGCGGAAGGCTTTCAAGATATGAGCTCCTATGGCTTAAAACACAAAAAAATGGTGTCAAAATGTTCACAAGAGGATAATAGGAGTTTCTACTAGATTGGAATCGAAGATTTGGTGCAAAATCACGAAGGTGAGGAGGCTTGAAGTCTCGACAATGGCGGATTTGAACCAGGTTCTAAAAATTGCTAAGGAAGTTGAAGACCAAGCCTTTCTACCCACAGGGGTAAGTTGGTTCAACCACAAGGAATTTGAAACAACCCGCTTATTTATAAGGGTGAAACGGTCTTTTCATTTGCCCACTGTATAAAGGACAAAGGTGGAAATTCACTAAAAAGGTAACCAAAGAAACGTGCACCGTCAACTATCATTGCTCCTCAAGACATGTACCTTGAAACCGTAGGATAATTTGGAATGTAAAATACAGGTACCATTCACCCACAAAAATGTGGGCGAGTGAGATGTCTAGTCACTCATTCGCTAGAAGAATTAAACATGGCAAATAACAATAGTGTTTCTCATTCGCCACCATAGGTACATTGTGAAATTCAATATATTCGAATGACCAAGAGTTTGCATTAGGCCCTCATGTGGTTAACTTTGTATGTTAACGACCCTCCTTTTAAGTTATGCCAAGGTATAAATAACTTCATTCTTGCAAATATCAAACAATGGTTAAGCTGCATGAGCATGATTTCTACTAAAGAATGCTTATACCTAATACATTTGGTCCTCATAACACCAAAGGAAAACCAACTTTGCTTAGCCTAAGGCCTATTTCATACCAACAATTACTGATATTCATGGTCGGTGAACTATGCAAATTTTTGGATTATTCGATTGTCATAAAGGCACAAAGAATATAAAAACATAAAAGGAGGATATTTCATTGATAAGATGTTCAAGAAATTACATATTCATCAATAAATAGAAGAGAAACATGTTGAATTGATAAAGAAAATTAGATAAAAGTCTTAAGTTTGTCACGAAACTCTTGAGAGAGAGGGACTTACTGTTGTAGAATGAGTTCGGCGCTAGAACGCTTAACCACTAGTTTAGGGGGTTGCACCATCATCAACATTCTCTTTCCTTGCAGCCAAAATAGCCTTTGCCTGAGCAATTAGATGTTTGTTATTTTTAGTTGCACAATCACTATCCTCTAGAATGGCGTAATAAGCATTCAATTGGTCCCAAAGATCCATAAACTCTAATTTGACATAATGAAAACGTTCCGTCAATGCCTCCAATTCTGCATTCACAAAACTCTTCGGACGTGCAACTTCATTATGTTCTTGTTTAAGACTCACCACCTTCACTTCAGATGCCACCACAAAGGCTTCAAAACTATGAGTAGGTTGGGAAAGCTTTAGAGTCTCTTTGGCCTTGGTTATGGCAGCCAATGAATTCAAAAGAGACTCGACAGTCCATCTAAGTTCTGCATTCTTGAAGTACCTCTCTTTGTCATTCAAACAGGATAAAGCTCTGGCCCAGGTACATGGCAGTGCAATCGCCATAAGCTCCATAGAAGTGAGGTCCTACAGAAGATGAACACAAGCCTCAAATGCCCGTTTTGCATTCTCATGAAATTCTTCCAACTCATGTTTAGTAAGGTTGTTTGTAGGCAAAATCTTCTCATCTTCAAAGGGAGTTCTGCACATTAAAGGAGAAAGTCAAGTTTCAAAATATTTGTACTATCTTTGCCAAAGATAGTTACCTAGTTCTAGGATAGGTTCTAGCACTGGCATCAGGTCAGATTCTGTGAAAGGTTCAGTTTCAAGTGATGGATCAGGATTAGGTATTGGTTTCTCATCTTCAGAGTCTGAGTCAACCACTATGAGCACAGGTTCATGCTGGCGACCTAATCTTGCCGCAAGCCTTGGTCCTAGATTAGTCCAAGATTTGAGTCTCATTCTCCTAGGAGTAATGTTATCAGAATTAGAAGATTCACCCCTTCTCACGCTGAAAGATTTTCTCTTGGGTGCCATTTCCCTAAAAGAAACAAAGGAAACAAAATTAATTTTTCTTCGGCGAGAAATAGGTCTCATGAATAGGGTTCAAAATGCGGAAATGAGTATCCAATAATCCAATTCATGCACGCCAATCCATTTGACAAAGCGCACGAATGATAAAGCATCTCAACCCGCGAATGAACACAAGGAGAAACCATTCGTAACTCACTCAAACAGACACTCACAGGGAAAACCTAGAGGTTGCGAATGAGCCACCAAAGATGTGATCATCACCAGAAAAGATGAGTTAAAGTCTGAACAAAAGAAAGAAGTGTTTTGGACCCAAAAATCTAAAATCTTTTCTAAGTCCTCTCCAAAATCCTACCAAAATATTATCCTTACCCATACAAGAAGAAATCAAGCTTGTATAGGAAATAAAAGAAGACGAGATGAGAGGAAAGAAATAGATATTTATTGCAGTTCATCATGCTTCATACGATCAATAAGAAAAAACGAAAGATAGAGGAGGAACAGGGGACTCACATTTGCAAACCTGGTACCTCAAAAAAAAATTATGTTCTTAGAAGATGAGCTGAAGAAGAAGGAACGAGACTTATATACTCGTCCAGGCATGTATGTCAATATACAATGAATTTAAAAAGTCCTAGGAACTAATAAAGAAAGAATATCAAAAAGAGTAACTGAATACCATTATTTTGGCCTAGGAAAATGCACTATCTCTTTACACTTGTAGTGTATTTTCGAGGGGACAACTATAGAAACCTAAAGTGCGCGAATGTCTAAATTACCTAACATTCGCCACACTTAAAGGGCTAACATTCACCCAGTGAATGGAGAATGACTATCTCATTTTTCCAAAGCTAAAGGGCTGCAGATACCAACATTCGCCGCCAAAATTATACATGAATGCATTGTTCATGTTCACGCATCCTAGAAACTAGAAACTAAAATTCGATGTTATCTTCTTCCAAGGTGGTTATTCTAGATAACCATGACTTTTATGAGTTCCCTACCACCTTAGAGACTAAAGAAGGTGCATTCTCGCATAGAAGAAGCTCCTACATGTTCGGGATAAGGATTGAAGAATCCCACTCCAATAGGGGAGCCATGAATGAGAAAGAGTTCTTGCACAATAAGGATTCTTCTCTAACTCATTTTTTGCTACTATAAATACCTTCAAGGATGCACAAGAAAGGAAGTTTTTTATTTTAAAAGTTTTAAAGATCCATCACAAACTCAAGTTCTCAAGTAAACATTGCTCTCAATATCTAGGCAAGCTTTACTCCATTCCTCTAAAAGTCCACAAGTTCACCTCTCTTCCAAAAGAGGAAAGCAAGTTCATTATACCCTTGCGATTTCTCTAAGGAAGATACCACAAGAAGTTTAATGACGAATCAGACTATGGTTAGGTAAACTTGCTGATGTTTAAGTAGTAAAGTTTGTATAAATGTTTATTAAATAAAAAGGACTATTATCCTCTCTTCTTCCCCTTTTTCTTCTTTACATTTATGCAACTTCTTCTTAATCATACAAACTGAGAAACTTCATGTTAATCAGAGGTTCGATGTGTTGAACAACAGTAAATAACAAGTCTCTCAAGCTTGGAGTATTGGTCCCTACCTATAAAAATAATAAACTAGCCCTTAAACGGCTAAGTAATTTGTTCAACGAATTTTGCCTCATACACGGCTCGAAATTTAGTGTTATAATATGAAATAAATTTATACATAACATATAATATGGGTTATCCATCAAATAGGGGTGGCAACAAGTTGAGCTGAGCTGAGCTTAGGTCAAGCTTAGGCTTGTGATAAGCTTGAGTTGCCCAGCTCGGGCTCATGGAAGTAGGCTTTGCTTAGCTTGCCAACTAGAAAAAAAGAACAGGCCCAATACTAGAAGAATAACTATTGGCGAGAAGAATGCTAGGGCTGAGCATGCTAAGCCCCTATAAGAAATGACTCGGGGAGGAAAAGTTCTAACTATAAGAAGTTAACACCTAGGTTACATGATGAGGACTTTAAAATATTGATTGTTTGGAGTATTCAAAGTCAAACGACTGAGCCACTGCAATAAAAGAACCAAACCCGAGCTAGAGGAATGGTCTAACCAAAAAACTTGGTAAAGGCTCAGAAGGCAAAGCTCTTCTAGATCAGACTTCACCAGAAGAAGTGTAATGCCCCTAAACTTGTACTCGGATATGGGATCCGTATGCACCCCAAATTTGGATTGTTACATGGATTTAATTTGATCACCAATGTTCACAATCTAATCGTCACATAACAATGACCATAATTTAATAGCCAAAGTTTCTCACATGATCACATTCTATGTTCGATAATTGCAAAAGCATAAATCAAAGTCACATATATCACAATAGTCCAATAAACCATAATTTTCACCAAAAATGATATTATAATATCAATGACAATCAAAATAATAGGAATCAATATCTACATCATTGGGGTGCCCTTTCACCCGAATCATAACCATAGGAAAAATATACAATCTTTCCTAAATATGTCTATACAATGAAAAAGGGGTTCAAAAATATCCATATCTCAACTATACTAAAAGGGAAATATATTGGAGTTGCCACATCAAGCCTCTAGGATGGAAAACCTACAAGTATATTCAATTTATAGAACAAAACAGTTTGGTTTGTCCCAACCTATAAGCAATCTAATTGACTATACACAATATAAGACAAAAGCATAATTATGAGTACTGGCAAGACCAAAGGTCAACATAGAACTAAACAAATATCGAAGTACTAAGCATAATCAGTTAGTACTAACTGAACAATAATCAGATATCAAACTAAAGTCGAAACTACAAAATTTGAAGTTCGAATAAAGATAATTCTAACTTTATAATTTGGAGTTCAACACTAAATACCGAATAAGAATCTGTATCCAAACAATCAATTCAATTCGAATATCAAAATTAATGGGTTCAATGTCATATGTTGGTTCAAAAGATCTGATGTTCAATGATTCGAAGTGTTCAAAGTTCAATGTTTCAAAATGGCAAAGTTTACATGGTTCAAAGTGATCAAAGTTCAATGTTCAAAGTATTCAAAATTCAATGTTTAAAAGTATTCCAAGTCCAATGATTTAAAATGTTCAAAGTTCAATGTTTGAAAGGTCTAATATTTAATATCTAAAGATTCAAAGTATTCATATGCTCTAGTCAACCCCATAGGTAGGGTCCAGATCTCGAGCCAAACCCCATGAGTAAAACCAATGTCCTTATTCTAACCCCAAGGGTAGTGTTCAAATCTTCTAAATAATCCCTAGAAGTAAAGCCAATATCCATGAACCAAAAGCATGTCCGAAGTGCTTTTTCACACTCACCTTGTGAGTAGGCCCAAAGAGTCAAAGGATCACTTAGCTTAATGTCAAGGCCCTTATAGTTAATGGTCACACTTAACCCTATCACGGGACCCAAAATGGGTCAAAGGTTCAAATTCTAATGGGTCATGGAATAAAAGTATGCACTTATATAAATTCAGGGTGTTACATCCTCCCTTCTTAAATAAATTCAATCTCTGAATTTGCACATACCTTGGTCATGGAATAAAAGTATGCACTTAAATCCCATGTCCTTTTCACCTTCCTAAGTAGCTTCCTCATCAGTGTGGTTATGCCAAAGGACATTCACATACAGAATGGTCTTAAAATGTAACACTTTCTCTTTGTGATTAAGGATCATAACGAGCTTCTCATTATATGATAAATCATCTCGTATGTCCAACAAGATATATTCCAACACATGTGAAGGATCTCACAAGTATCTTCTTAGTATAGACATGTGGAACACACCATGAACATGAGACAATTCTAGTAGTAAAGCCAAACCATAAGCCACCTCTCCCACTCTCTTACGTATTTCGAATAGCCCAATGAATTTGGTTCAAGATTCTCTTTCTTACCAAATCTAGTCACTCCCTTGGATGAAGATACCTTAAGAAATATGTGATCTCCAACTTTAAATTCGAGGTCTCTCATTCTCTTGTTAGCATTACTCTTTTTTCACGTTTGACTCATCCACAGTATGTCACAGATCACCTTGATCTTCTATGTAGTGATTTGTATTAATTTAGTCCTGATAATCTATTTCTCTACGACCTCCACCCAACATATGGACGATCAACAACTTCTTCCATACATGGCTTCAAATGAGACCATTTTAATACTAACATGATAACCATTATTGTAGGAAAATGAATATCCCACTTCCCTTGAAGTCAATTGCACATGCTTGTAGCATGTCTTCAACAGTCTATATTGTTCTTTTTGATTGTCTATCTATTTGTGGGTGGAAGATTGTGCTAAAATTTAATTTAGAGCCTATAACTTCCTATAATCCTCCTCAAAATCGAGAAGTAAACTATGGGTCTCAATTAGTTAACAATCACCCAAATGGAACCCTATCCCTTGATTGTTCTAGAAAATCCCACTACAAAATCCATGGAAATATGCTCCCACTTTCATTTTGAAAAGTCAAGTGGTTGTAGAAAACTTGTTGGCTTTTGATGTTCCATCTTGACTTGTTGGCATGTTAAGCATTTGGAAATGAAGTCAATTATCTTTATCTTCATATTATTCTTCTAATACATCTCCTATAAGTCCTTCTACATCTTAGTGTTGCAAGGGTAAATAGTATAGGCAGTCTTGTGAGCTTCGTCCAAAAACTTCCTTTTGAGTTCTGCAACACTGGGAACACAAAGTTGGCTCGCAAATCTTAAAGTGCCATCAGCATGAATGGAGAAATTATTTTTTTTCACCATTCGTCACTTCATTTGCAATCTTCATCAATAATGGATCATCAAGTTGTGCTTTCTTGATTTGATCAACCAAAGTAGGCTGAACCTTCAAGTGAGAAAATAACACATCAAGATCCTTTACCTGAAATTCCACGTTCAAGTTCTTAAGTTCATGTAGTAGGGTAGTCCTCCCTACTTTGAGACACACAAGTGAACTAGAAGACTTTCAACTTAAGCCATCAGCTACCACATTAGCTTTCTCGAGGTGGTAGTTAATGGTACAATCATAATCATTGATAAACTCCATCCACCTCCTTTGTCTTAAGCTTAACTCATTTTGTGAGAAAATGTACATAAGGCTCTTGTGTTCTGTGAAGATCTCACACATTTCACTATACAAGTAATGTCTCCAGATTTTTAGTGCGAAGACAACGACTTCCAATTGCAAGTCATGAGTAAGGTAATTCTTCTCGTATAGCTTAAGCTACCTTGACGCATAAGAAATCACCTTTCCATGCTATATAAGCATGCCACCCAAGCCCTTTCTAGAGGTATCACTATAGACAAAAAACCCTCCTATGCTTGAAGGTAAAGTAAGAATTGGAGCAAACATTAAAAGATTCTTCAAATCTTAAAAAAACTTCTCATGGTTGTCATTCCATTCAAACTTTACATACTTCTGGGTTAATTTTGTCAATGGTCCCAAGATCTTTGAGAATCCCTCAACAAACCTCTGGTAATATATAGTTAGCTAAACCCAAGAAAGTATGAATTTCAGTCACACTTGTTGGTCAAGGCCAACTCACCATAACTTCAACATTCTTGGGGTCAACAAAGATACCATCCTTAGAGATAACATGGCTTAATAATGTCACTATATCCAACTAGAACTCACACTTGCTGAATTTAGCATAAAACTTATTTTCCCTCAAAGTTTGTAAAGAAATCTGCAAGTGTTCTTCCTATTCTTGCAAGTTCTTAGAGTAGACTAAGATTTAATCAATGAATACAATGAAAAAATGATCTAGAAATGTCTTGAACACCCGATTCATCAAATCCATAAAAGCAATGGGTGCATTGGTCAATCCAAAAGACATCACACGGAACTTATAATGTCTATAACGAGTTCAAAATACGGTCTTAGGTATGTCTTATGCTCGTACCATCAACTAGTAGTATCCTGATCTCATGTTAATCTTGGAAAATACTATTTGTCCTTGCAGTTAGCCAAACAAGTCATCAATCATTGGGAGTGGATACTTGTTGTTGATAGTCACCTTGTTTAGCTATTGTTAGTCGATGCATAACCACATTGTTCCATCTTTCTTCTTCACAAACAACATTGGTGTGCCCTATGAAGATTGCTTGAGATTGTCTCCAAATTTTTAAAGTTCAATTAATGTTTAGAAGATTTTGGTGGTCAACACGTATCCAAAAAACTCAACAAACTGAACTGCACATTTTTAATTTCATTTATTATTTTGCCACATGTCAACCATTGAAATCTTCTGAACAATATCTGAACTTTAACATTCTGGAGAGAATCCTAGGGGCATGAAGAGACACTAGGTCTAACGAAATCCTTTTCAAGAAGTTCTTGCAACTGTACTTTAAGCTCCTTGAGCTCTATCGGTGCTATCTAGTATGGAGCTATAGAAATTTGTTCAGTGTGTCACGACCCAAATCTGAGGGTTGTGTGATGGGCAAGGTTCGGATCCATGACATGGGAAATGAACAGAGACACTAACAAGCTTAAAGTATGTCATTAACCCTCTTACCTATTCACCCCACCTTTCATATATTTGATTACCATTTTATGCTTATCCGTTTAAAAATATTTGACCAATCACATTGTAGTGGAATAATAAAAATAATCATAATCCAAAATAAGTGCAGCGGAAGTAATAATCCATATCCATCAATACTAGTCAAGAAGTTCAAAGTCCACATCCATAATATGGCCTCCAATAGCCAATAATACAAATATAATGTGAAATAAATAAATGTCTCAACTCCAATGTCCAATAGAAGAGTAAACCAAAAAAGAAGTCTTTGAGCTTAGGAACTCATCCAAACTATCGCCTCGTCATCTCCCCAATGACTCCTAGTAATCCCTGTCCGTCGTGTCTCCATCTATAAGGTAGTGTCAAATTATGATAAGCTTGACGGGCTTTATGAAAGTGTACACAGTTTATGCTACACAAAGGAGACTAAAGATATTTACAATAGAAAATAGGAAAAATCTAGATAGAGTAAGGAATTAAATAAGATATACACAGTTATCGGATATTCTAGACATGAATCCTTGCTATGCACATGCCATAAGGTAACCATTTGAGTATCCAAAGTGAATCAAACTGAATCATATATATGCTACATGTCATATTCCATATGTTAAGTACTATATATACATGCCAAATAATATGTGTCACATGCAAACCAAAAAGAGTCTCTGTTAAATAGCAAAACTAAATTTAAATAACCATAAAAGGTCTCTAACAAAACAAATCACATAACCCACATAAGGGTCTTTGACATATCATATCATATAACATATATTAGGCCACTAGGGTCATCTTCACCTATTAATGTGACTTAGTGATTGGCTACCTAATGGCACCATTTGTAAAGCCCGGTTACTATGCATGCATATATTAAAGCACTAAGGTTATCTTCAACTATTGATGTGATTCAGTGATTGGTACCTGATGACACCATTTATAAAACCCAGTGACTAGGCATGCATATATTGTACCATTAAGGTCATCTTCACCTATTGATGTGACCCAATGATTGGGTACCTGATGGAACCATTTATAAAACCTGGTAACTAGGCACACATATATTGGATTACTATAATCTTCTTCACCTATTGATGTGAGCCAGTGATTGAGTACCTGATGACACCATTTATAAAGCCTAGTAACTAGGCATACACATAAAAGACTGTTAGGGTCAACCTACAAAGGGTTCTCTAGGCCCAATAAGGAAAATCCACATAAGGGGTCTACGAGGCTACGTCTAGCTAACCCATATAAGGGTCTTCGGGGTCATAAAGACCATGTATATAGAAGGATCACAAAGACCAACCTACTTAGGGTCTCTGGGCCCAAAAAGGACATGTTCCCGCATAAGGGTATCATATCATATCCTCATACTCAAAGTCAAAATCCAAAACAATGCTTATGTAAAGTAAAATATATACTACATAAATATATCATTTGAAATATCCACATGTTCTATCTCATAAAGAGTCCAAATGAATGTAGAAAGAAACCACATGTAAGGGGTGGTTAAATGCCAAGATGCAAGTAAAGATGTTTGACCTAATTCTAAGGACTTTTTAGATGCTCATGAATGTGAAAATCATTTTATGCCAATTTCCATAAAGGTTAAAAACCAAGTATCTCAAATTATTTAAAAATCACGTAGAAGTTCAAATAAAAAGCCTCATAAAAATGTCGGAGTAAACTATGTCAAAGACAACGTGCTTGTGCCACCCAAAAGCTATTACATGACCCAAAATCTAATGTAGTAATATAAGGAACAATAGATTTAGCACAATTCATCATGGTCTAACATGAATCGAAGGAAATCTACGAAAAAGAGAAATGGACTAATATAAAGAGTCAATAGGCATGCTAAAGATACATAATTCATGGAGACCAAATCATATGCCATTTCATCAAATAGGTAGGGAGCAAACATTTAGGGAGTTCAAAGAGAAGTCAAAGGATAAACAAAGATACACCACAATAAATCTTCTACTTCATCCAAATTATGTGAATCCAACTCCGTAAACTTTTCAATTAAAGCAAAGATTACCAAACTCATTGAATTAGGACACTACCATCATATAGTTAACTCCATATTCCAAGAAAACCAAAGAGGATTGTGTCTGCTCCCCTTAACTAACACTAACCTTTACTCCCTGTCAGGGGGTGGGCACATCAACTCCAAAAAGTGGTATGCGCCCCCCCCCCAAAAAAAAAAAAATTGTAAATCACTTTTTGGTGCTGATGTGCCAGCCCCCTAATAGGGAGTAGACACAATCCTCCCTCCAAGAAAACATAGCAATAAGGTACAAGTAACCTTTCAATCATGCTCATATTAAAGGAACTAGAATCCACATAACATAAAGGGAATCCAACAAAGTAAGTAATAGACTCACACAAGGAATCCATGGGCATCCATAAGATCTATAAATTATGGTAAAACAATTAAGAAACATTTTATCAAACATGTAGAGTAAAAGAATTAAAGAAATTCATGAGAAATTAAAAGGGTAATCCAAAACACACCTCCATGATCCATATAAATGACACAACTCATGAAAACTAAAGTTTTAAACCTTCTTAATTAGATTAGAGATCAACCAACTCATTCAACAAGCTCTAACATCAAGAAAATAGTTCCATAACCCATAAGACAATGAGAACAATGAGGAAAGTACTATCTAACATGCTCACATCAAGGGAACTATGATCTAACACCAAGAACTATCATTCTTAAGGATTATAGAAATGAATCCATTCAAATAAAGCTCATACACAACGAATATAAGAACCTATGAAAGGAAAGTGTGCATAAATTGCATATCCACTCACACAATGAATTTTCAAAGAGATTAATCCATAAAACTTTGCAAATATAGAATGGAATCACATTTTTAGGAACCTAATAATGGAAATGTAAACATAAACTATATCTCCACTCACAATCTATCAATCCCTCCTTCCAAGTGGGAGTTCCTTTTCCATAACACCTTTCACCTTGTAGTTTTGTCCTTCCTCTACAAATAGACAACACATTTCAATGTTAGAACTCATAAACTAGAGTAAAAATAAATAAATAAATCTTGATCTAAGCTAAATCTGGGTTTTAGATATCTTACCAAGCTTTGGAGAAGGTAATATTCTCCCTTACACTAAGTTTTTCCCAAGGTTCTTCTCTCCCTTCCAAGACCCCTCTCTTTATGTCATATAAATCTTAATTAGGAAAATAAAAGGTTTTAGAGTCATCTCATAAGGATCCCTAACCCAAAAAGGTAACTCACGTGTGAAACAAGTCAAATCCTAGTCATAGAACACACCACCGATCGATCGGGACACCTCCTTGATCAATCGAGCCTCACCCTAATCGATCAGGCCTAGTGCCTGAATCCCCTGTTTTTTCTAACTTTTAACTCCCCTCACTAAAATGGTCATATCTCCCTAAACATTTATTCATTTTGATCATTATTTATCTTCTTGGAATTTAAACTTCAAGACCTTTCTAATGACATAAATTTACTCACTAATTCGTCCTACATTTTTATTGGTGTATCTCTAAAGTCACTTTAAATTAGTTAGCCTTTTATCACAGACACCTTGTGAGGATACAATCATAACATCACCTAGAAAACTCCTATTTACACAGTTTTTTTGTTAGAAAGTCAACTCCTAGAACTTTCCAACAATGTATAGCTTACCCTCTAATTATTTCGGGGATGGTATAGGTCTGCTTACAAAGTTACCCCAAATACACTCTTGGGTCAACCTTAGGACTTGACAAGTTCATTGATTAATTTGGTTTGTCATCACTTGCAATTAGTTCATTAACATCCCGAACCTTACTATTGTCTATCTAACAATATTAAATGACAATTTTACCCTTAGTTATGTTCAATTACAATTTTATCCCTTAGGAATGTTATGATGTATTACACAATGCCTAGAACAAAGTCAATCACAAATTCAATCTCACAATTTGGAGGTAGACCGAGTAGATCTGTGGAAAATACATTTGTGAACTCTTTACTATTGGTACATTCTCTACCATTAAGTCCTTGTCTCGATATTCTATGAAATAAGCTAGGTAGCCTTGTCCTCCCTCGCGGAGTATGTTTCTATCTTGGATAGTGGAGATGAAACATAGAAATGACTTTTTTTTTATCCCTTGAAAAAAGAAACTCTATTAGGCCTGGTATTTGGAATACCACTTCCTTTGTATACTAATGGACGGTGGAATGGTAGGAAGATAAGAAATCCATTCCCAAAATGAGATCAAAATCATTTAGATCTGAAGGTCCGAGTTTTTATCCTAGAGGGGGGTGAATAGGATATTAAAAATTCTTTTAAACCTACCCCCAATCAAAAGTCCAATTTTAGATATTAAAATGATCACTAGACTTAATGTACTTTAGATATAATCCAATTATTGCAAGTGCAATGGAAGGGCAATGTGTAACCTCAATCGTTTGATTAATTTACATTTCTATTTAATTGTGAACATGAAGATTTATATATATATATATATATATATGTGTGTGTGTGTGTGTGTGTGTGTGTGTGTGTGTGTGAGAAATGATCAACATGCAATGCAAAGATAGGGGGAAGAGATAATTCACACAACAAGCA
>JAOXJP010031846.1:0-16795 GCA_025762735.1 Platanus orientalis | reverse complement strand
TTAACAACTCCCAAATTCAATCCCCACCCTCCATAACTTCAATTTGGGGCTATAAATAGCCCCAATTTTGTGGTGAATATGGTTGGCAACTAAAGAACCCTAATCTAAGAGAAAAAGAGGAAGAGGAAGAAGAAGAAAGTGCCAAAATCCTTTAACCCTTAAGCAAGGTAAGCCTAAACCCTGCTTAAGTCCACCATTCCCATGGAAAATATGTTTTGATCACTATTATGCTGTCCAATTTATGCTAGAGCATTGCTTTAATTCGGGTACATAGTAGAGGCTCCACAGCCTCTACTTGCCTCAATTTAAACCCTTTTTGGTGTTAAATTTCATATGATTTTTTTAGAGGGCTGTTTGAGCCCAAATTTTACTATGTTAGAGTAGACATATGTAGGATCCTCTGTATTTAATTTCATGAATTTTAGAACTGTGGAAGGCCTCGAGATGGCCCCCCAAACAAACTTTAAAAACCGGGTCTTTTGAGACCTAATTTTAGGCAATTTGTGTTCATTTTATTGTGAATTTTCTTTGCATGATTTTGAGTTCAATTTTTTATATGTTGTTCATTTATATCTCCTCTACTAGCATGCTTAATTTTAGGATTTTTGTAAAACCCTAAAGGCTTCAAAACCGAGAAATCCAACTGTTGGAGTTTCTCTTAGTAACTAACGCCTTTTTTAGTGAATTATAAAATAGACATTGAACAAACAAGCGTCAGGGATATAATCAGGCATTGAGATTGGGACCCACCCCAGGGAGCCCTGATTATCCCCAAACCTATCTTAAGGCATTTCCTAACCCCTCTGCATCAGCACCTCTGTGGGCCCTTATTTTTGTCTCAGCGCATGTTTATTAAAAAAACAGGCGTTGGATGGAAATTCAGGCATTGCAGTGACTTTCAGGCGTTAGGCCTAGGCTTTAAAAAATTACTTGTTTTCAAAAATTGTCTAAGTGTCGGTCAACCCTAGGCTAGTGTCTAGACCCAAAAGAGACCCCACCCCTCTGGGCCCCACTGTGGTGGCCCAAAAATCCCAATTGGCTACTGATTCTATAACCAACGCTTGCTTTTTACCTAAATTAAATTCAGGCGTTGAACAAGCAGGCATCAAACTTAAAAACAAGCATTAGGCTTGTGACAGATGATTGTATCGCATGCTTTGGGAGATCATATCTCCATGTGGCTTATACCTAAGACCCATAGGGTTTCATAGTGTAACCCTAGATGGTTTTCCCTTTCCTAAACTACGAGTCCCACAGTGCTGGGAGCCCCAAAACCACCTTGAAAGGTTGCATAAAGATTCTAATCTGACCATATTTCCTAACGCTTATTTTTCCCTGAATTAAATTCAAGCATTGGAAAAATAGGCGTTGAGGTAAAAAACAGGTGTTAGGCCTGTAAACCAGAAAAAGTATTTTCTTTTCTTTTCTTCCCTTTCTTTTAGGGTAAACATCTAACCCTAAAAGGTCAATCAGCAAGCCACTTAGAGGGGTTCACTATCCCTCTAAAGACCTAACACATGAGGGGGATAATTAAAATAAGATAAAATTAAGAACAGTTTTGGACTGTTCATAAGCTAACGCCTATTTATTACCTAAATTAAATTCAGGCATTAGAAAAATAGGCGTTAGGTCTATGAAAAATCCAACAAACTTTTAATTCCAAGGAAATCAAGTTTAGGCATTCCACTACACACTTAATAAAGCATGCAATTAGACATAGAATTAAAACTTATATGAATGGAAGAAACTACCCTAAAAAGGCAAGTATTTGGGGGTGCCTAACACCTTCCCCAAGTGCAACCAAACAACTCACCCTAAATCTTAGGAACTTAGACCAGTACCAAGAGTTAAACCCTAGACTTCCGAGTCTAGATTTCTTCTTTTTTCTGAAGAGAGGAACCGATGTCCAACTCTATCGGATAATCTCAAGTTGGCGACAACTCCAAACATAGGCACCAAACCCACAGAAAGAAAAAAAAGGAGGGTACGTTGCCCCTAGTGCCCACGGCAGCCCAAAAGAAGAGCAGTGAAGAAGAGCACCGAAGTGGACAAATGCCAAGCACCGATGTCCATAGATAGCAAAACTTGCCGCAGAATTGGAACTCATGAAGGGGGGACAGTTCCCCATTTCTATACCAAATGTGGAGAAGTACAATGGTACCATTTGCCCTACGATGCATCTTCACATGTATTGCAATGCTATGTTCCAATTGGGACATGATGAGTGGATCCTAGTCTATTTGTTTGGCCAGAGCTTAGAGACGAATGCAGGGAAATGGCTGGCAAGCAAAGACAAGAGCAATATTAGCATATAGAGGGCTCTGACATGGTCATTCCTTAATCACTATAGATTTAACCTTGAATTATGCCCAACTTAAGAAGAGATTGAAGGAATGAGGTCTACCTTAGGAGAAAGTATCAAAGATTTTGCATATAGATGGAGATTGAAGACCTCTAACTTAAAACACCCTATGTTTGAGGAGGACATGATATCAACCTTTATGAGGACACTGGGTCCTTCTTACCAGCTAATGTTCCTAACCGCATCATAGAACAATTTTGTTGTGGTTGTCAAGAAACCCGTAAAGGTAGAGTTGGCCATCAAAGCAGGTTTGGTACTAGATGCACCTCTTATCCCAGCCAGTTCCACCAGAAGCACGCCAAAGAAGGCAGCCATTACCAAGTCAGAAGCTAATCTTGTGCATGCTATTGAAGTTCCATGACCTAGTCATAACAACGGTCATGTTCTGCCTCCATCGCAGCCAACTATAAGTTATCCTGCAACCATGAATATCATTTCTTCTTAAATATAGCAGTTCTAACAACCTAAGTACCCGAGTGCTCCCGGAGAAGAAAATAAGAAAAGAAAAATTACTCCTCTGCCTTACTCCTACAAGTATATTATGGAGTATCTCATTAAGAAGAAGCTGTTATAGCTAATTGATCCAAGACCTCCACCTTACCCTCTACCCTACCGCTACAACCAAGCGGAGCATTGTGAATTTCACTAAACTCCAGGGCACACTCTCGATAGGTGTTTCTACTTAAAGCATGACATTCAAGACCTGATCGATGAAGGTAAGGTATCATTTAACCCTACACCCACTAATCCTCCATCAAATTCCAACATCATCCAAAATCCACTCGCCGACCACAAACCACCAAAAAGGGTGAACATGATTAGTCTTTCCAACACTCAATTCAACCCTGCCAGCTTCATTACCAAAATCTCAAAGCCCAAGAAAGTCATTTTCCTACCCAACACCAACCAAGTGTCCACCATGAACGGATACTTCCCTGAGCATATTCCCCCTCCTGAATATGAGCACTTGCTCGCAAACATGTGGGATACGACCCCAGATAGCCTAATCACAATTCTTTCCCCTAATATCAATATATATAGGGAAGGTTTAGCAACCTATGACCCTTTCTCATCACCCGATGTCATCCCAGCACCATCATTATATACCCAGCTTACCGACCTATCATCCCTTTACCAAGTCATCAACATTCTTTCACCAACCAAAATCCAACACCTGCTAAACAAAGTCCCTTTGGGCTACCTAGTTGGGGAAGTTACAGATCCTGAACTTTCAAAAGATGAGCTAGAAGAGCTCACAGCTTTCATTACCCAGTCGAATAGAGTCTCCAAGCCAATCTTGTATCTGCATCCCGAGGGCAAAGGGAAAGAGAAAATAGTAAAAGAAGAGACAGCGACTGAGGTATAAAAACAAATAAGAGAAGTAGAAGAAAGGAAAGAGAATTAGATTTTTGAAGTAGCTATTCAGAAATCGTACCTATTCTTGATTGAGTGGTTATCCAAGACACCGGCATAGATCTCTATTTTGAACCTCTTGCTAAGATCAAAGCAACATAGGGAAAGATTGGAAAATATGGTGGCCAGGGTATCCATGCCACGAGTCATCACATTCTCAAAGGACAAGATCCCTAAGGGTGACACTATGCACAATAAAACTATCTACATCACATCACGTCATTCAGACATGTGTATTCCCCTCATCTTGGTAGACAACGGATCAGCTTTAAAGATCTGTACTAAGGATACACTAAACACGTTGGGAGTTCCCTTAGATTATGTGAAACCTAACCCCTGTGACATAAGGGCCTTTGACAACTCAATGAATCATAGCCAAAGAGAAGTGTTCAATCCCTTGGCGATAGAAGGGAGAATGTTCCAAGTTCAGTTTCAGATACTGAGCGTACCATCCTCTTTCACAATGTTCTTAAGAAGACTGTGAATCCATCAAGAGGGCACCGTCCTATCCACTCTTCACCAAAAGGTTAAGTTCATCATCAATGATGAGGTCATTACAGTGCCAGTAGATACGGATGTCGTCATAATAACAGGCCAAAAGATATTAGGAGTTTGGGACCTGTAAGCCCCGAACACATTCACCTCATATCAGTTTAAGGTTGTACATAAAGAGAAAGAAGTGGCAGAGTTGAAAATGAAGGCTGAAGTACTTTCGCCAAAATTCAACATGATGGATAGAATGAAGTTCGATCTAAACAAGGGCCTAGGAAAGCATTCTCAAGGAAGAAAGAACCCCATCAAGGCTATCAGAGTATCATATAAGACAGATCTATGGTTCAAACCTCTCCTCAAGTATCAGTTCAAGAAGATCAAGAAGAAGAAAGCCAACTGCAAGACCGCACAACATTTTGTATCAGCTTCTGAACTCTCTAAAACCTACAATACCCTACCTACTAATTCACCAATTTAGACAAAATCATCCAAGCCCATCAAAGAACACAAACCAATAAAACCAGTCACAATTCCACCTCCAACTATTAGTCAACATCTTACCTATCATCTCGAGGCTACTCCTCACACCCATATAACCAACTCTAAGCTGTCCATCCCTAAGATTGGGGAATGTTCAACCCCCAACACCTCAAAACATAGGGAGGACAACCTAGCTCCTCTAAGTCTACTCTCACTCCCCAACGATGTCAGAGAAGCACTCCAATTAGTAATTGAGAGTGGAGAGTTAGATTTAAGTGAGCTTAACCCTGACCAAGTTAACATGCCAAAAACATGGGTACCTAAGAAGCCACAGAGCAGACTAGACGATCCAACTCCACAACAACAGAGGATGAAGACCAGGTGATGGATTGATTAACTGAGAAAAGAGGTCAGGAAGAGCTAACTCTTCTCTACTTCAGTTCAAGTTTTTAAAAGCTTTTTATCTTTCCTTTTCACCCCTTTTGTATAAGAATTATGTAAGACTTGATCCTACCAACTCATAATTGTCAAAAGCATTCGACTAATGCACCTATAAGGGGTACGTAGGCAACCTGAGACACAGCTTTAGGCCCAGTCACATTTGTAAACAAATCTTTTTACTTTCTTTACCCTTGTAGTCAAAGAACTACATGCAGCTTGATCTTGACAGACCAATGTTTTCAAAGCACTCCTGCTAAAAGTTAAGTTGTAGGCAACCTGAGAAGTAACTTTAGGCTTAGCTTCTTTTCAACAAAAAAAAGTAAATTTGGTCCACCCCAAGACCAAAACTATGCGCAACTTGATCCCGGCTGAACAAGTTTTCTTAAGCTTCTGATCAATGCAAACATCGGGTATGTAGGCAACTTGGAGTTTGATTCCAAGTCTAGTTGCTCTTTTTGGGTATTAAATACCCTTTTCATGTAAATCAATACTAAAATCTTTTTCTTTCAAAAAAATAGGAATAAAAAGAATGGAATGATGATGAAATGATGCCAAAAGAGGTGATTAAGGCCTTTGAGTGCCAAGAGAACCAGAATCTTCCATCGGTAGATGACCTCCAAGAGATCAATCCTAGGTCAGAAACCGTGCCTAGAGTCGTAAAAATTGGGACCCCTAGTACTTCAAATCTGAGGCGTGCCTTGTTAAACTTGCTTAGAGAATACATAGACATCTTTGCATGGACTTATGCAGACATGCCTAGTCTGGGCACAGACCTTGTCACCCATAAGCTTCCCATTAACCCAAATATTCATCCCATCAAGCCAAAGCCTAAGCATCTATGTCCAAAATGGTCCCTAGCCCTCAAAGAATAAATCTAGAAACAACTAGATGCAGGCTTCCTTTTATCTGTCAAATATCCCCATTGGTTAGCCAACATCATCCCTGTACCCAAGAAGGATGACAAAGTCTGAATGTGTATAGATTACAGAGACCTGAACAAAGCCAGTCCCAAAGATGATTTTCCTCTACCTCATATTGATGTGCTCATAGACAGTACTGCCGGACATGAGATAATGTCCTTCATGGATGGGTTCTTAGGCTACAATCTAATCAAGATGTCAGTGGAAGATCATGAGAAGACTGCTTTCATAACCCCTTAGGGCACATTCTACTGTAAAGTAATGCCCTTTGGTCTCAAGAATGTAGGGGCAACATATCAACAAGCCATGATTGCCCTCTTCCATGACATGATTAACAAAGAGATGGAGGTCTATGTTGACAACATGATTGTCAAATCCCATCATAGAGAAGATCACCTAAACCATCTATGAAAGCTTTTTGCTCATCTCAGAAAGTACGGATTGAAGCTAAACTCGAACAAGTGCATCTTTGGAGCCTCACGTGGAAAATTTTTAGGCTTCATCATCAGTGAAAGAGATATAGAAGTTGATCCATCTAAGGCCAAAGCAATCATTGGAATGCCTGCACCTCTCATAGAGAAGGATGTACACAATTTCTTGGGGCATATCCAATACATCAGCTGCTTCACTACTCAACTCACTCCTATGTGTGAACCCCTATTCAAGCTATTAAGGAAGAATGTTCCAACCTAATGGAATGACGATTGCCAAGATGCTTTTGAGAAGATCATGAATTATCTGCTAAGCTCACCTGTATTGATATCTTTAGAGCCAGATCACCCACTGATCTTGTATTTGATTGTGTATGACAATTCCATGGGATGTGTACTAGGACAACATGACAAGACAATGAAGAAGGAATAGGCCATCTACTATATGAGCAAGTGTTTCATTGACTATGAAACCAGATACACTCCTCTCAAGAAGACTTGACTCTCCTTAGTCTATATCACCAAAAGGCTTCGGCATTACTTCCTCTCATATAAATTGTTCTTGATTTCTCGAATAAATCACATCAAGTATCTATTCAAGAAACCCACAACCACAGGAAGAACTACCCAATGGCTTATGATGTTATCAGAGTTTGACATTACCTATATCTCGTAAAAAGCTATAAAAGGGCAAGTCATAGTTGACTTCTTTGCAGATGGACTAGCGGATGAACCTTCATCCTTGAAATTTGACTTCCCAGATGAACACATACTTTGTGTTGAAGTTGAATCAAGCAAGATAGTCAGATGGAAGATTTGCTTTGATGGAGCCATCAATCAGTTAGGCTATGGAATTAGAGCCATACTTATTTCCCCTATAAGTGTCCTTATTCCAATTGCTACAAGACTACACTTTCAATGCACCAACAATACAGCCGAGTATGAAGCTTGTATCATCGGTTTGAATGCAGCCATTGATCTTTGCATTGATGAACTAGAAGTCTATGGAGACTCAGCACTTGTTATCTTCCAAGCAGCCGGAGATTGGTTCATCTGAGAAGAGAAGTTCTTAGACTAGCATGAATGTCTATAGATCCTGTCAAAGAATTTTGAATATCTAACTTTTGATTACATTGGCAAAATAAAGAACAGCGTTGTGAATGCTCTGGCCACGCTAGCATCTATGATTGACATCCCTCAAGGGGTAGACATGACACCCATTAAAATCGAATAAAGAAATGAGCCAGCTTATTGCCTTCAACTACTGATTTGAATAAGGAGCTATGGTTCCTCGACATCAAGAATTATCTAGAAGATCAGACTCCTCCATCCATGGCTTCTAAGAATGATCAACGTGCTCTGTAGAGATTATCAACCCAATTCATCTTACATGGTGGAACCTTGTACAAGAAGTCTCCTCATCATGTCCTCCTAAGATGTGTAGATGAAGTTGAAGCCTCCACTATCATTGAAGATATCCACAGAGGAGAGTGTTGCCGGCACATGAATGGACTCATGCTTGCAAAGAAGATTCTTCGACTAGGCTACTACTGGTCAACTATGGAAAAAAATTGCTATCAATATGTTTAGAAGTGTCACACTTGCCAGTCTTATGCCAACATCATCCAAGCACCAGCTTCTGAATTACATAACTTGACTACTCCTTGGCCATTCTCTATGTGGGGAATTGACATAGTAGGACCAATGCCTCAAAAGGCCGCTAATGGACATATATACATCATTGTGGCTATTGACTATTTCACTAAATGGGTCAAAGACATATATTTAGCAGTAGTCACAATAAAGAACACAGCCAGATTCATACAAAGAGACATTATTTGCAGATATGGTGTTCCTAGCAAAATCATCACTAATAATGCAACTAATTTTGTGGGAAAGGATCTTGAACTACTCTATAAAAAATTTAAGATCCACCACCATCGATCCTCTCCATACAGACCATAAATGAACAGAGTAGTAGAAGCATCCAACAAGAACCTCAAGAAGATCTTACAGAAGATGACTACTAACCACTCCAACTAGCATGAAATGTTGCCCTATGCACTTATGGCCTATAGAACTTCAAATTCGTACTTTAACAGGGGAAACCCCCTATTCATTAGTCTATGGCATGGAAGTAGTCCTATCAATTGAAGTTGAAATCCCAAGTCTCCAAGTCTTAGCTAAGGCAAAGATTCCAGAATTAGCATGGGCATAGGTTCAACATGATCAACCGAACCTTATTGATGAAAAAAGACTGTAAGCAATGAGTAATGGATAAACTTATCAGAGGCTCATGAGCACAATATTCAACAAGAAGGTTAGGCCCAGAGATGTTGAGGAAGGAGACTTAGTTCCCAAAGAAGGTGAGGCACCATGGGAGCAACCTCAGCCGAACTACGAAGGACCTTTCGTTGTCAAATAGAAGCTATCCAGTGGGGAACTACTCCTAGGAAACATGGGTGGGGAAGATTTCTCCAGATTTGTAAACTTGGACCAAGTCAAAAGGTTCTTTGCTTGACTACTGTGAATTGACTTTTGCCATGAAATCTTGAAATGAAAAGACCATGAATGGTCATTTTGTTGAAACATTTTCCTACCTATCTACTTTTGCATCTCCATAATCATGTTCATTTTTACAAATCCAAAGCAAAAATAAAAATCAATGGTTCAACAAAAGAGAAGAAAAAAAAAGAGAAAAGGAAAAAAGGAAAAGCTTATAAAGAACCATGATTTTCTTTAAAAACATAAAAGGATTTTGTAGAGAACCATGATTTTCCTCAATACATGGGCATTTTATAGAGAACCATGATTTTTTTTCAAAACAAGGAAATTTATGAAGAATCATGATTTTCTTCAAAGCATGAAAATCTTGTAAAGAACCATAGTCTTCTTCAAGAAATGGACATTTTCTATAGAGAACCATACTTGTCAATCTGCAATGAGCCTCTCAGTCAGGGCGGCCATTCATATTCATATTTTTAGATCCTTCCAATCTTGCCTACTCAAAGGCATACCTTGACATTATTCAATAAACCGTTCATTCAGCAAAACAATTGTTAAAACCTCTTAACACTGCAAGACATTATAAGCAAAAGTCAATAATACACAAGTCAAGCATTCAACCAACTCTGAAACAAAAGCATGCACCTCATCCAGTCACCTTCCAAAAGCCCAGACCTATCTGAGTATAAGGGCAAAAAAGTGACAAAGACAAAAAGAAATACTACAAAGCTCAGAGTGAAAACCAGAAACAGCACTCTAACCCAGTCCTGGTAAATAGGGGCGAAAAAGGGAGCAAAATTAAGTCAGCACTTAGGGTGAAAAATAGAAATGGTATCCTAAGTCAAGTCAAGCCAGTTAAATCATGAGCACACATCTTCAAAGTCCATCTTTTAACAAAGCAAAAACAAAGACCTCAAACATAGGCCTGCAATCTCAATCTCTCAAGAGAAACACATTCAATATCTAGAACTTGTAAACCTTTCATACCTTGCCCGGACAAGGCATGGAAACATGACCCTATGTATTCAAAGTAATACAGCAGGTCATCTCTAATGATAAACGACCCTGAAGGGCCTAGTTTTTCAAAATATCAATGAAAGATTTCGAAAATTAGATTTTCAAAACCTCTTTTAAAAGAAAATGCAAATTCAAATTCTAGCCGATCCAGACTTTTAAACTCAATCAACAATCAAGCAGCATTATCAACCATTCAAAGCATCTTCAGTCTCACTATGAAATTCTTCTACGAGCCTATCGATGACTTTGGGTTCAAGGAGCAATCAAAACAATATTAAGATGGAATATCATCCCTAGTAAAAGTGTCATTCATGGCCATGCAAAGCTGAAAATGATACATCATCTCCTCAAGAAAAAGTGGAGGTGATGCGTCCTCTCCTATCAATTGTGATTAGAGATAACCTGCCACCTCTCGATAAAAATTGAGATGAAAAATCATCCCCAGTAGAGCACCATTCATGGCCAAGAAAAGCTAGAGATAATACACCATCTCCCCAAGAAAGAGCGAAGATGATGTGTCATCTCCCATCAATTATGATTGGAGATGACCCATCACCTCCTAATAAAAAAATCGAGATGAAGCATCATCTCTAGTAAAATGCCTTCCACGGCCAAGTAAAACTAGAGATGATACATCATCTCCCAAAATGTCAAACAAAGTCTCATCCCCTACCAATCTTGAAACAAAGATTGATGTGTCACCCGTTAGCAAATAAAATTTGGCCTGAGGCCCCAAGCAATGAAAATAGAGGCATGGGTCCCTCACTAAATGGAATTGGGCCTTGGCCCCTCTACAAAGAATTTTGGGCCTTAGCCTCTCAACAAATGGAAAAAGGCCTCGTCCCCTCTACAAAGATTTTAGGCCTTGTCCCTTTAGTAAATGGAATTGGGCCTTGGCCCCTCTGCAAAGAATTTTGGGCTTCGTCCCCTCAATGAATGGAAATTAGGCCTTGGCCCCTCTACAAATATTTTATGCGTCTTCCACTCAGTAAATGTAATTAGGCCTTGGCCCCTCTACAAAGAATTTTGGGCCTCGTCTCCTTAGTAAATGGAATTGGGCTTTCGTTCCTCTGCAAAGAATTTTGGGCCTCGGCCTCTCAGCAAATGGAAATTGGGCCTTAGCCCCTCTGCAAAGAATTTTTGGCCTCATCCCCTCAGCAAATGGAAATTGGGCCTCATCCCCTTTGCAAAGATTTTGGGCCTCGCCCCCTTAATAAATGGAATTGGGCGTTGGCCCCTCTGAAAATAATTTTGGGCCTCGTCCCCTCAGTAAAAGCAATTGGGCTGTGGCCTGAGTAATGAAATTGGGTTGTGGCCCCTAAGCAAATAAAATTGGGTTGTGGCCCCTCAGCAATGAAGTTGGTCCATGGCCCCTAAGCAATGATATTGGGTCGTGGCCCCTAAGAAATGAAGTTGGACCATGGCCCTTGAGCAATGAAATATTGGCCGCTGCCCCTTAAGGAATTTGGGGCTTGGCCCCTAAGCAATGGAATGTAGGCCGCCACTCCTTAAGGAATTTGGGCCTTGGCCCCTCTGTAATGAAATATGGGCCACTGCCCCTTAAGGATTTTGAGCCTTAGCCCCATTGCAATGGAATGTAAGCCGCAGCCCCTTAAGGAATTTGGGGACTTGGCTCCTCTGTAAGGAATTTGGGCCTTAGCCCCTCTATAATGAAATATGGGTCGCCGCCCTTAAGGAATTTGGGCCCTAACCCCTTAGCATTTCAAATTGGGTAAAGGCCCTTCTAAAATAGCGTCAATCCCCTAAAGATCCTCATAATTTTGAAAGTGAGCTCATAAATCTCCCAACATGAACCAACAAGCACCTGAAGACCACTCTATCAGTAAAGCAATTCGGTGATAAGTCATCACCCTCAGCAAAAGTCCATTCTTACAAGAAGCACTTGGAACCTAAAGACCGCTCCATCGGTAAAGCAATTTAGTGATAAGTCACCACCCTCAGCAAAAGTCTATTCTTCTGGAAAGCACTTGAAATCTGAAGACTGCTCCATCGGCAAAGCAACTCGATGATAAGTCATCACCCTTAGCAAAAGTCCATTCTTATGACAAGCACCTGAAACCAGAAGTCCGCTCTGTTGACAAAATAACTATAGCAAAGTCCATCCTTATGGCAATGTTTGATAAAAAAAATGATGCATCGATCATTTTCAACCTTGAGATCAAGCCATGTAAAGGTTCAGTGAGGACTCCTCCTCATAGAAAAAGCCAAATTTTGACATCACAAATTGCCTACCGAGCATAGGCAATAGGCAAATGTCGATCATTGTTCCATTACCTACATAACATGACAAAACATGAATACGTAGCACCAATCCTTGTGATCTCCATGGCTTTTAGAGTTCAGCCCAAAATCTTCCTGATATGCTCTGCTCAGGCACCATAGGTTTGGTGAGGGACTCCAGGTTGCCTCACCGAAAATGGCCGAAATTGTTTACATGATAGATTGCCTTTCGGGCATAGGCAAGTGTTGACATCATTCCACAGCCTATATATCATGACAATAGTCTTTGAAAATTAGTTGAAATAGGTATGTAGCAACGATCCTTTGTGGTCTCCATGGCTTTCAGAATAAGCCTAAAAACTTTTCGATATGCTTTGATTAGGCCACCTCAAATTCGGTGAAGAACTCTAGGTTGCCTCACTAGAAATGGCCAAAATTGTTGACATAGCAAATTGTTTGCCTGGGTATAGACAGATGTTGACATCGATCCATAGCCTAGATACCATGACAATCATCTTTGGAAATTGATTGAAACAGATATATAGCACCGATTCTTTGGAATCTCCAAGGGTTTTGGAGTAAGCCTAAAAACCTCTTGACATACCCTGTGTAGGTTGCGTAGGTTTGCTAAGTCGTGTCAATCCCTGACTTTGTAGAAAGGCCTTCACAAATAAACCCCCTATCTGGGGTGTAGGTAGGCATCATTACTTTATAGCCTGCGTATTATGTCAGTCATGTTTGCAGATTAGATGGTTGAAATAGATGCATAGCATTGGTCCCTTAGGATCCCATGGCTATCGAAACAAGCCCAAAAAGCTTCCCACAAGCCCTGTCGACAATCCTTGAACCATGAAGAAATTGGTGCGTAGCATCTTGGTTATTCAGGCATAGTTGAATGCTACAATTCGATTCATAGTCTATGTATTGTCTTAGTGCTAATACCGTTAGGGAGTTAAGCATATACGTAGCATTGGGTTCCTTGTTATCACAACCCCCATAGTTTCCAAAGAGAACGCAACATCTCCAGTCCTAGCCGGTCCTCTAGCTACCCTCTATTGAAGTCAGGATAATTGTAGGGTTTGACTCACTTGTGATGTCTATTTATTAGGATGTAAACATGCATCATAATTCAATCCATAAAGTCTATGAAATTCCTAAGGCCATAGTTGGACTACTATCATGCTTGAAGAATCCTCCTCGTAGCAAATGGATTACTTGTGAGAAAAACCCACCACTGCTTCTCAGGAAAGAGCTCATAACATTTCTCTATAAGTTCAACCAAGCCACCCTTCTAGTTCAAATTTTGGCACAGCCCAATCCATAATTTTGAATGGCTTACCTGCATCATCCATTCTAGTTGGTACTTTATCTGCCGCATGATTTACTAACGGCCACCCTGTGACATTTGATCGGCAACAGACAATGAGCAATGTCATACTTCGATCCATTAAGTCTATGAAATGTTAACTTCTAGCCATAATGTTTTACTATTCATAGTCTAGGCACTTATCAAGCTTGAGTAGTGTTTTCATAGCACGAGCTACTACTGAGAAAAACCCTTCCATAGCTTCTCGGGAAAGAGCATACCAACATTTCTCTGTAAGTTCTGATGGTCACCGTTTAACTGACCGACCTGTGAGCACTGACCTAGTGACGCTAGCTTATTAGGACATAAGAATTATGTTGCATTCACCCTCAAACATTGTGTGTTATACCTACTTTAGCAAAGACTAGGTTGCTATCACCTGGGTAAGGCACAACACCCAATCCTAACGGATTTCGCCTCGGCTTTTGGAGAGAATCATATAAATTCTCCTTTGCACGTCCCCCCCTACCTTGGCAATATTTAAGTGGGATGAAAATATTGTCATGGATCAATATATAGCCTATGTAGCCATCACTTTATGGATGCGTAGCAATGACCCTCCAAGGTCCCATAGTTGTTCTAGAGAAAGCTCCCAAAATCTCTCTATGAGTCCCATAAAATAAAACATTTGCCTAAGTGGGATGAAGGCAATGTTGTAGATCGATCCTGCTATATATCACAACCAATGTAAAGCCACACGTGTCTTTGGAAGTGATATTTAGCACATATGTACCATGATTGATGTAAAATTGAGCAGTGTTCAATTATGACTACATATATTTTCCAAAGCTTTTCTAGGGAGAGCTTCACTAACATATATTTTCCAGAGCTTTTCTAGGGAGAGCTTCACTAACATCCCTCGTTGAGTCCCTTTAAAACTCTCAAGGATAGTCACAAAAAGATGTCTGAGCAATCAATTTTACAAATGAATGAATGATCACTGAACACAGCAAATGCAAAGCATGCCAAAACATACAAATTTCACAAGCAACTTCAAACAATTCATACAAGTTAAATCATAAAGATAGCCAAAAGCAAACACAAGTGCATAAGTCATCTGAATGGTTCCCGTGTGTTTATAGCTTTTAAATGATCGGTTTTTCATATCAGTTTTCCATATTGGTTTTTCATAATGTTTTTTGCATGTTTTCAAGCAGTTGCACCTGATGTCAATGACTTACATGTCTCCCAATGCAGCATATACACTAATAGTAACGCCCGAAGAGCTAGAGAGAATGTCAATTGCTTGAGTATAACTCATAAAAAGCAAGTTTTGGAATGGTTACCAATACTTAGCAGACTCACAGTGGAGGGCATAGGAATGAGAACCAAGTTGTGAGTGAGAGCAAGAGAGCGTTTTGGGGCGATTTTTTCCTTTCAAATCTTTCTGTTTTAGAAGGTGCGGTTTTCTTGGGCTTTCTATTCTAGGGTGGTCTCTAGCATTCAGACGGCTAGGGTTGGCCATTTTTTGGCGGCTTAGCCCCTCTGATGGCCTTTCCATCGGTGGGAAACACTGACTTTAGAGTTGGTATGGTGAAATCGTATGCTTTGGCAATCTCAAAACTGGCAGAGAACTCTTCTTTCAAAATTCCTTTACGGTTTCCTGTGGACATAAACGGAGAGTTAGGCTTCATTTTTTCTGAAACAGAGATGACGAAAGCGGCAGAAGAATATAAGTTTGCGATTGTCATGAAATTCATGCGAGTTTGGCCTTCTATTGATGCGATCAGATTGAACATGGTGAAAAAGTGGGGTCTGGTAGAGATTCCGACGATCAGCTTTATGGATGATTATCATGTTTTAATTCAAATGAAGAATGAACATGATTTTGTGTATGGATGGGTTCATGAAGGAAGAGTCATGGATGGAAACACTTTTTGATTGTTCAAATGGACAAAGGACTTTGATTTACATAAAGAATCTTCATTGGCTCCTCAATGTATATTCTTGCCAAGATTGCCTATGCATCTTTAACATCGTGTTTGCCTTCAAATCTTTGTAACACGTTTTGGTCGTTATCTTGGGATGGATAATGCGACTTTGAACCGGTCAAGAGCCATAGGTGCAAGAAGTTGTGTGGAGGTAGATTTGACTATGAAACTGGTGAAAGGATTTTTTATTGTAATTTTGCCTACTAAATGTATTTGGCAAGAGGCAAGATATGAAAAATAGGGTTTTTATTGTATGAAATGCTATCAACAGGGACATATGGCTGTGGTCTGTAGGGTTGGGGAGAGGCGTAAGGAGGATGGGAAGCCGAAAGATAAAAGAGTGTGGCAGCCAAAAACTAGGAGTAGTTCTTCGGGGACCAAAGACGACAAGGAGTTGGAAGCAAATGTTGAATTATCAGATGATAGATTGCATGTCACCCGAGAGGATATGGATGCAAATGTGGTGCAAGTTGCAAATATTGATGAAGCGCCTAATATTATAATTGTAGGGATGACATCGAACATTGAGGGTGAGTCTACGAAAATTAATTAGTTTGGGAAGGTGTCGAGTATTATAATGTGTACAGAGATGCCAAAGGACCCTCTCCAGGATTCAGAAAAAATGGCAGAAAATCAAAATGATGTTAGTGATGAAGAATGTGGGAAGTTTGGTGTGATAAAGAAAATGAAGAGGATCTGGAGCTTGTGCAGATGCAAGACAAGGAATTTTCCGATGTGCCAAGAACCCTGGTTGCTAAGATGGCAAATGTAATTTCTGATAATAGATTGCAAGGGGAATTAGCTATGGGATATTCTTCGGAGCGTGAAGATGGAGAAATAACATGATTAAGGGGTAAAGAGAAAGCCTACAACTCTAAAGGAGCTGATCGATCGGATACAGAAAAATTAAAAATTACATTAGACAAGACAGTGAGGAAATCCCAACGGGTTCACACCCAATCACAAAAGCTGAATTAATGATCGGAAACATTTTTTATTGGAATGTTAGAGGATTGGGGACTTCAAAGAGGAGATTAAAATCGTTAATTATCAAAAAATATATTAATATTTATGCGATTGCGGAACCTTTTGTTGGTAATAACCGTATGGCTGCTACCGGTTCTTTTTTGAATCTCAATTATTTTTGTTCCAATGAGTCAGTGGGTGGCAAGTTGTGGATTTTTTGGAAAGAGTTG